>JANIJG010011745.1:6320-18264 GCA_024611175.1 Megaceryle torquata | reverse complement strand
AAAAAGCAAAACCAAAAAAAAACCAAAACAAAAAAAAAACAAAACAAAACACACAAAAAAAGGGGGGGGGGGGGGGTAAGGAAAAAAAAGAAAACCCCAAACCTCCATGCTCCCAACAATGGTAACAATCAGGCCCTGGGCCCTATAACTGATGGCCTCAGCAGAGGGACCCTTCTTGTCTGGTTGCCTCCCTTACCCCCAGCCCCCTTCCCGCCCAAGCTCCTGCTGTTGCAAGGTCTATCCTCCTCCATCTCCTCCCCGCCCCTCCTCCCTACCCCTTTGTTTTTTCTCCCAGTTAACAAGTGTGCACTGTTACAGTTGTGGTCCCTCCCTCCATCATGCTTATTTCCTTCCTTATGGCAGCAAGGGCTTTTTTTTGGGGGGTGAAGGGGGAGGGAGGGAGAGGAGGCACATACGTGCAACTTATCTTTGCACAGGTTAGTGCCTCTCCACAGGGGCAGCAGAACACGGCAAACACCGCAGCTTGTGCTCCAGGGCTGAACAACACAATGTTGATGGGCTGGGGAGAGGAGGAGGAGGGGGGTGAGTGAAAACGGTCTCCTGAATCAATGTGGAATAATATAGAAGGGAACCTCTGGCATGCATGGGGCGACCCAGAAGGACAAAGTGCACCAAGGCAGCTTAGTTAATGGGCTGCATTAAAATTAAACAGAGATGGTGTTCATTTTCGCAAGTGGCGCAGCAAACGGAGAAGGGCTTCCCCCTTCCTGTGGCTTCCCCCCACAGGAAGACGGTGCAGTGCAAAACAAACACGGGGCAAACCTTTCCCTCCCTCCCTGCCTCTCCCTATCTTCAGCAGGTGTAAACTGGAGCGGCCCCACTATCTTCCAACTGCCTGAGTTAACACAAGCGAGCTCCCAACATCCTTTCCCCTGCCGCCAGCTTGAACTTCCACAAAAGGGACGATGATCTTGTCAGTGTTGCTGTAAATCTGAATTTTTTGTACATGGTCACAGCTCTCAGAGAGGTGACAGCCGCTTACCAGCTGGCCACCAGGACAAGGAAGGGCCTGGGCAGTCTGCAAGACCAAGTCAAGCTTTAAAGAAGAGAATGATAATAACACGTATCCATCCCCACTCCCACCCCTGTCAGGAGGAGGATTTATACTCCTTCTTACAAAGGACTTAGGCAGTCATTTAGGCTCTGCTACAGCAAAGCACCTGCTTAATTGCTCGCTTTACTTCACTGTGACTGGAGTGCACATTTAAGAGCATCTTTAGAGGTGCTGTTGGGTAGGAATAAACAATCATATGCTTAAAGAAGTGTTTAAATACCGTGCTAAATCAGGGCCTTGCACCTGAGGAAAGAGAAAGAAAAAAGTTACTAAAACAGAACAGGGGAGTAGCCTTTGGAACAATGGACCATTTTAGGTTCTCTGTTCTGCATTTAATGGAGATGGATGAAAATATTTGTTATTTGGTGGCTGAAGATGGAATAATCAACCAATGAAAAAGAGCTATGTGGTGATATATTACACACCTCACTATTATAAACATGACCAAATACCCTTAACTGGCAAGAAATACATAAACTTTCCTGTGTTTTCTTGGTTTTTCTTTATATTGAATAGGATATGAAACACATGTCTTTGTTCAAAAAGGCATAGTAATGTTGGATGCCCATTTCGCATCCTTCTAAACCATTCACCAAGCTGTCAATGCAGATTTGGGCCCTCTGAGCAAATTTATACCTCTTTCAATGAAAAGTAACCAGGCCACTTAATCAGATGCCTGCTTGTCATCAGGTGCACCCTGATACGATGTGTATAATGTCAAAATAGCCTAAGTGCCCTGCTTGGCTGCACAAGGTGTAATTGCCCAACATCTTTTGGTGTTCCCACTAGGTAGGTACCAGCAGTTAAGGCAGTGGCAGTGCCCATAACACTGCCCTGCAAGGTGCATCAGCACTGAGGAGGTAGGTCAGGTTCCCTTCTCCTGGCCCTGCCAAGCTGTTGTGACCATCACCAAAAGGCACTCTTCAGGTTGACATTCATGTCATTGGAGGGCTTGCTTCAAAGAGAGTCTGGAAGACAAAAATGCAAATTCTCTTTGCTCCTCTTGAATTCCCAAGGTCTGGATGTGATTTAGGAGATGTGCTAAATGCCCACAATGATGGACTCACAGAAAATTACCTTTGCAGGGAACATGAATTACTGCATATTTTCTACCTTTAGTATAAATAACCCTTTCTCTCAGCTCAGCTTCACAGTTCCTTATTTCAGGGGCAAATAATTTTCACAAATAAGCAGAAAGAGATCCCAAATTTACATGTCCTGCAGGTAACTCTGTGATGAAAGTGAGCTTTCCTCAAGCTTGCCCCATATTGCAGGGAGAACTGTCATGGCAGCCCTTTCGGAAGACATTAATTTCAGAACCAATACATTTTTGGAGAACTGCAGTTACTTTGAAATTGCAGTCCAGAAAAGATTAAAAATGAGCTATAAACACTGTCCTCCTTCAGTTCATGGACCAAGACTTCAGACATACCTGTCTCACAGACATGCAAGCCCCCAGGCAATCTACTTCAAGCGATGTATTTATGTATCAAAGAAATGTCATACCTAAACCGAAAGTATCAGCAGCTCTAAAGAATGCTATTGCACCTGAATTTGCAAATATCTGTCTCTCCCTCCTTCTTAGGGTTGGATGGAGCTATGTAACACCAAACTACACTCTGATATACATGCAGCAACTTGCAGTCATGATCCCTGCTGGGCTGACAACACGCTGGGTCTCTGGAACAGCAGAGCTGAGGGAAATCTTGCAGAACTTGCTTACTACTGTGTGACCCCACAAGCTGGGGGTAGGTTACTGTTGGCTGATCAGATGATTTGGTAGCAGAAATAACACGGGGTGCACCAGGAGCTGTGGAGACTCAAGAGGTGGCAGGAGATGATTGTGTGGCAAGGGCTGTCTTCTGCCTCTGTCTCCTGCAGACGCAAAGCCTGGTGCTTCCAGGAAGGGGGATAGTGTGAGGCTAAGAATGTGGCAGCACAAACTCACTAATGGGGCTGAAAACCTCTACACAACTCCCTGGCATGGCTCCGATTAAAAATCCAGAGCAACAAGTGTCTGCAGCTGGAAGGCAGCGCAAAGACCTGTTGATCTCCTTTCTTTTTTGTGGCCCTGAGCTTATTCTCTCTTTGCCACTTCAGATCATCCCTAAATGAAGTCCTCCTCCTTGGTACTTCAGGGTCCTCATGTATGCCCATCTCCTGGGCCTCTGCTAGCCCTGCATCTGTCCCCATGCCCCCCACCGGCCCCCAAACTCTGCCCATCTCCCACATCCTGAGCATGAAAGCCGGCCGGATTAATCTGGCACAGAGCACATTGTGTGTGAGTCATGACAGGCTCACTAAGGCGTGCAGTGCTGATAAAAGGCAGCTCTGATGGGCTCTGTCAGGGAACCCGGAGAAACAGCGTGGAAAAAATCTGCTAACCCACATCCCAGCCTGGCGGCTGGGGCCTGGAGACAGCCAGGCACCGAGGGGAGCGCAGGGAAGCCCCCACGGCACTGGCAGGTCCTATTCTGGGCTCAGCCCACGGGGAATTCCCTGGACCCTGTCATAAATAGGTGCTTCCTGGGACCCTGGGGTCAGCTGAGAGCTCATTGGGCCAAACCAGGGCTTGCACGAGCCTCCAGGTGATCAGGATGCACCCTGGGATAACCCCCCAGCTGGCCAGGGTGTTTCAGGTATTTATGGAGCTAGAGAAAGGGAAGTCTGCCTGACCCTTCAGTGCATCCTTCTGCCTAAATGTTCCCTCTGGGGATTTTTCACGGTACAGTTCCTCACCACTGTGGACCACAAAGTAGCTTTTCTTGTTGATCCTTTGCTTAGTGCTTAGCAGTGCTGCTCCCAGGAGTCCAGCGGGAGAGACCATGGCCCAGGAGCAATATCCAGTGCCCTCTGGCATGCTGGAAAACTGCCTCATAGACACCAGGAACCTGCAGTGGGTGAAATCATCCTACAAGCAGGTGTGCAGTTCACTGTAACACTGTCCCAAAAGGTTAGCAACTGCACTTGCTGGAAACAGGGTCCTGCCCCAGGCACCACGTGGTTCAACAGCCTGCCTGACCACAGGAGTAGCAATAATAGGGACCACAACATCAGGAATATTGCAGAGAAATCAGGATAACATTCATGTGCACCACAGAGCTGGGAGGAGTTGCAGACATGGGGTCTGTGTGGGAAGACAGCAGCAGATTTCAAAATAATCTAGATAAATTGGAGGACTGTCTCAAATCAGCAGGATGGAAATCACACGAGAGTGAGTGCAAAATACCACAGCGAGGTGTTGGAACACAAATGCAAAACGGGGACTAATTGGATAAAGAGCACCGCTGCAGGAAAGGCTCCCGGGATCCCAGACAAAAACTTAGTCAACATTGTTGTGCTGTTTCAAAACAGGCAAGTCTCTTGATGGGATCTGTTAATGAGAGATTCACAGGCCAGGCATGGGAGAAAATGACTGTGATGCAGTTGGCCCTCAGGACGCCTCAGCTGGGGATGCTGGGCACAGCACTCTCCAAACTGGGTAAACAAACTGGGGAGTGCTCCGAGGTGCAAAAGCAAACATGATACAAGCTTTAGAAAACAAAGTCCATGAGGGCAGATTGAAAGAATTGGGTTTGTTTAGTCTGGCGAAGAGAAAACTAAGAGGGAACATAAGGGTTTGTCCTTAAGAGTACAGAGTCCAAGGGAGGAACACAAGAAGTGGGGTTGATTTGCAGCAAAGATTTAGGCCAACAAAGAAATAATAGAGAGACTTTGGAGCTGATGGTGAATATTGCAAATCTCCTTCACAGGCGCAACTTAAGTAGAGGCCAGAAAAATGCCTGTCAGGGACGGCTCAGATGTAAAGAATCTTGCTTCAGAAGATGCAGGCAACTGCAAGGCCAAAACCAAGCACTCAGTGGTGTACTCCCTCCCCATTGCGCTCTCCAAGTGAGCCTGAAGCTCTGCTTACAGTCCCTCTCTGAGTTATACTAAGGCACGAGAATGGCGGTACCCCAAGAAGAAAGTTTTCCACAAAGTGATCATCTATCACCCTTGCTTCCCCACTCTAACTCATCACCCCCTCAGGCACCTCTGCACACCCCAAACCCTCAGTGGATTTCCAAAGTCCATTTGTGTGCTATTATTTATTTATGTGCAGCTGACTTGTGAGACCCCCGCAGAGAGATCCAGAAGGTCTCAAGTTGCTATGCATGTACTAAGTAACAATACCCATCCCAAAGACCTTACTGTCTAAATAGATGGAGCAGTTGAAAATTACTTCCCACTAAGAAATGTGGGGCTACAGAGGGCATATCAGGAGAAGCTGAGAGAAAGGGACCTATTTAGCCTGAAGAAGAGAAGGTTAAGGGGGAATCTACTTGTACTCTTCAGTTATGTGAAAGGGATGACACAGACAGATTGCACCTGGAAGAGGCCAGTGAGAAGATGAGAAACAATTGCCACAGGTTGCAAAAAGAGGAATATTCGAGCTAAGGGGAAAAAAATCTTGTCCAGGAGGATGTTTCAGCATTGGAACAGGTTTCACAGAGAGATTGTGAAGTGCCCACACATGGAGATTTTAAAAACTCAATTAGGCAGAGACCTGGACAACATGATCCAGCTTTGAAAATATCCTTGCTTTGAGTGGGGGCAAAGGCTGGAGCCCTGACAAGGTCCTGTCACACCTGAGGTATTCGGTGACAGGTAGACTATTAATACCAGAGAAGCCACCTACACAACTGAAACCCGACACTGATGCTTCATACAGTACCCTGCCACATACAGTACCCTGCCACACTGCACTCTCTTCATACAGACAGTTCTCTCCTTTTGCCCCATGAGCATTTCTTTGGTCTTTATGTTCTGCAAAGCTGGATCCCCACTGTTTGTATCAGGCCTCAACCCATTGTGAAGTACTATGTAATAACAACGTTTCTTGATCATGATTCACAACAATAGCTACCACCCAAGTTCTTGGCTTGCTGTGTAGTCCAATATCTAACAGCATTCAGTTCAACCCAATATTATCTGCCTCCCCACCCCCTCTGACTCCAGCTTCAGAGCATGGCTAGCATTGATCCCATGCTGTTCCTGTTTCCAAACCCTAAGCACCCTGACTGCTGCTTGGAATGAAGAGGGAGCACTTGGAGGTGAACTTTTAGCAGTGCAAGCTCTAAGGAAGGCTGAAGTCCTTGCTTGTCTGTCACTGATTTATTGATGCCTCCCTAATTGTGGAATGCCAACCATACATGGAGATCTGCAGAAAGAAAGGACTTGGCTTGAAGGAAAGAGAGGTCATGGAAGGCAAATCAGACACAGGCACCAAGAAATGTTTTTGTTTTGTTTTGTTTTGTTTTCTTTGCTGCTGAAGTGAATGCAATAAATGTGCATCTGCTGAGCTGTTTCTAGTGACAGAGCTTTCCCTTGTTCCAATTAGGCCTTAAGTCTTCTTAATAACCCTGATTATTAGCGATCTGCCCAGCAAGGGTATGCATGCATAAATATGAGAAAGGAAGAGACAGTGCTCATTTCCAAAGCAGAATTTTTGTTCATCCAGCGATTTTTTGGACTGAGGTATTTTTTTCTTTCATTCTTTTGGGCCACAATGTAAGCATGAATTTGAAAATGATCTGTAGAAGTAAGATTTAATAAGTTAAACTGACATAGTAGTACACGAAGAAGAAAAAAAAAAGAGCAAAAATCACAGATCTTTTCTCTATTTTTCTCTTCTTTACAAATGTGAGTACTTTTTATTAAACTCTAATTTATAGCAAACAATAGAGAATAACATTTGTTCATTATGGAAAGTGTAATCTGCAATAGTTCCTCACATACCACTCTAACACATTCTTTGTGCCCTCTTCTTCAGTTCCCTTTCTTGAGATGGAGCAGAGCTCTGGTTTAGCAGCTGGCATCAGTTGCTGATTACAGCGGCTTAAGATTTTACCTCTGAGGAGCAGAGGGGGAGAAGACAGGGGGCTTTCTATGTAGCTGCTGCACACATCTTCTCTAGCACTTCACTCCACATGCCATCACCCCTCCCTTCTAGATTTGATCTTCCATTCCCTCCTCAAATCAGTCCTCTCCCCCATTAGCCATCTTCATACACCATGCCTGTAAGATGGATGCTCTTGCTTCATTCCAGTACCAGAGCTAAAGACCATTGATTTGATGGTACACCAGATAAAACGTCCACTTTACGTTACACTTTGTATTAATCAACACTAATAGGGCATTTTGAATCTAGTCTGCTGCAGCATGGCCCAATGCAGCATCCAAATTATGCTCTACAGCAGACAAGCTGTCATTAGATTGAGGTTTCTGCGTCACGCTATTGAAATGACACTCATGGTGAAGCATTTTATTAATAACTTTTGTTGCAAAACTTTATCCCAACAAACAGTCTAAAAATGGTACTACTCATAATTGCACTTACAACTTGTAGCACAGGGTTGTTTCATCATTTATTTATGTCAAGTGCCTTTTTTTTTTAATTCACTCTAACTCAAAGGCTTGCTCCTGCCCAGCTTTGGTTGCTGTAATACAGCTCTGTTTATCACAGCAGGTTTTTCCACAGTGCTCAGACCTGAGGGTTCAAGCCTCAGTTCTAGTTCGGGTACAGGGAAAGTTGGCTGACAGAAGTCAGATAGGGTGGAGAGAGCAGGTCACAGACATAGCTGACCAAGGTAGAGACTCTTCACAACTTATAACACATTGGTCTGAGTAAGGTGGGTGCTGAGGAGGCTCTAAGGTGGGAACAGCCTCTTGCAGAGCAAGAGTGAGGAGCAGCAGCAGCAGGCTGTGTGTGGCAAAGTCTGTGCAGCACCTTCCTGCACTAAACTTGGACCCAGCCTCTGGAAATCTCTCGCATTCCCCTGGCAACGGATTCACTTTCCAAAACAAAATGAACTAAACCAGAATCATTTCCTATGAATGAAGTTGGGATGGAACATAAAACACAGATGGGGAAATATATATATGTGACATACTTGAACCAGCAGAGAGAATGATGTCATCCAGCATCCAGCTGACTAGTAAAGAGAGTCAGCAGCCCCGGAGGAGAAAGCCATTAACACACAAACACATTTTATGCTGGCCAAGGTGAGAAAGGAAAGGCTGTAGGTACTGAGGTGACAGCTACTTTAGGATCAAAGGAGAAGGCTGAGAGGAAACCATAAAACTGACTTCAGATCTAGATGTGGGAGGCTGTGTGAACAGAGGGGCAAACTTAATTAAATGTGGCAAACAATGACTACTTTTTTCTGGGGAAGGAGCAGCGATGATTTCACTTCCAAGATACTACACTTGAGCAAACATTATCCAAAGATGGCTTGAATTAGGACTTCACTCTCAGTATGGTAATGCAGATCTAACCCTGACTTCAAAGGCTAAGAAAAGTAATTGGGTGGTGGGGAGGCTCTAGTTTGCCTGTGGGGTTCTGTATCCCTTCCCTCTTCTGCAAAGTAGCTGGAAGGGGCAGTTGCTGGGCATTGTTGAAGATGTGGCCATCTCATACATGTCAATCATTTCTGACAAGACTGAAAACAAAGGAAGATAGAAGGTGGCACCAGTGCTGAGGTGGGTGGCCCAGAACATTTGCCAGGTGAAATGCTATAGCTAATATAGCTCAGGAAGAAAACATGAGCATCAACAGCATAGGGGGGCCTATGGGTCACCAGATGTAGGCCTCATCATCATGACAAGTCTCCTGCAAACCATCAAGCCAGGAAGCAACTAGCAGATTTCAACCACAGCCTAGGCTTTCGTGGTAATTTTGCACCCAGCTAGTTGTTGGGACAGGAAGGCAGCAAGACACGATTTAACCAAGCAAGCTCTACACCAGGACAGAGAAAGGAAAGGGAGTATAAGAAAAGAACAGATTGACAAGACTGCTGCTGTTGCCCTTGAGTATAAAGATGTTATGTATAGAGAGTGAAATCTAGTCTGGATTACCAAGAATTAGTATACAAGCATTGTAAGAACAAGGAAATTCAAAATCAGAAAGTCTTTGAAAAAAAGGGAGCTGGGGAATTAGAGACTGACTAATTTAATTTCAATTACAGGAAAAATTCTGGAATGAATAATGAAAAAAGCCATTTGTAAAGAACTGGAATGTCATGGGATGAGTAACAACCAATATTAGCTTCATAGTCTAGTCTTGACAAACCCATCTAATTTCCTTTTAAAACAAGGAGACAGACTTCGCAGGACAGTAAGGAGAAGCAGATGTCAGTATCTTGACTTGAGTAAGTCCTTTGACACTGTCTTCCATGAAATTCTCATAAACCAGCGAGGAATGTGTGGTCTATCTACTGCAGAGCAGACACAGCACTGCTACCCAGAAGGCTATGAACAGGACTTCACTCTGCACATACAGGAACCTATCTAACAGAGGTGTACAGGCTTCTCTCTATCTCCAACTCCAGTCTATTAGTGACTTGGGCTGTGAATTAGAAGAAAGATGATGAAATTTGCAGGATGCCCAAAGCTGGAAGGATCTGCAAGTACATCGAAGACAGGATTAGAATTAAAAAAAACAAAACCAAACCCTCAACAACAGCCTGACAAATTAAAGAAACAGCCAGGAAAAAAAAAAAAAAAAGAAAAAAAAGAAAGGACACAGCAGGAAACCATGCGAGACTCCACACTGAGGAATAACTGACTGTACAAATATGGATATGGAACTACTGGAGCTGAGGTTTAGTGCAGATTAAAAACTGAACTGTTTGTCATCAGTGCCATACTCTTGGAAAAAAAAAAAAAAAAAAAAAAAAAGACCATCAGGGGAAATCCAAATCCACGTCATGACTGAGAGAAATCGCAGAAAGCTGGGACAAACACCACCATACTATCAGGGAAGGGTGAAATTTCAAAGGGAATAATCAATGAAAAATGGACCTACTTTTTAATTATTATTTATTATCATTATTATTATTCTATAGAGATAATTTGGAATAGGATGGGCAAAGAAAGCTGTTATGCAATTTGAAAAACATGCCCTCATGTGTTCTGTGTATCACTCTGACTGACAGCATTCATGTGTACTTATGATTTAGTCATAGAGTATTCTGTTTCCAAAGCAGGAAAAAAACTAGAGTACCTCATCGGAAGAAGTTGGGCAGGGAAAATATGTTCTGCTGACCAAAAAATTAAACCATGTGTGAACAATTGAAGTGCTCTATTGATTATCTTCAAACCAGAGTATTTATCAGGGTCATTTTTTACTGAGGTTATCCTAGCAAGCTCTTTATTACCATAAAGGAAACTCTTGGTTGGCAGCTCTGTGCAGTGGTCATTCACTTAAAAATGAGAATTTAGTATCTTCTGGCATTGTGTCAATCTCCAGTAAAACTCCAGAAGAACCTTATATATATATACCCTAACTCTGAAGATTATCTCAAAATTTGGAATAAGAAGCACATTTCTTCATTTTAGAGATGAGCCTGATATTTTTTTTTTTCTCTCTTGTAAAGAAAAACAATGCTTGAGTTAGAAGAACCTGTAATGTGTCTGGCCTGCACTCATAGTGTCTTGTACAGCTAAGACAGTGGATTTTACTAAGCAAGGACAAAGATTTTTTTTTTTTAGCTTGGGAGTCATCCAGGGAAAAATAGGTATGCCATGGAAGTATGCAGGAAAGGCAATAGGTGATGGTGCTCTTTTGACTGTATTTCCCAGCCAAGGTTGTATCGTGTTTCTTGGATACAGAGGCACTTGGAACTGAGGAATTATCTGACAGATTTATAATTTGGAAATGTTTTACCTCAAAAATCCTGATGTGCCAAAAGCAAGTAGTTAAAAGGAAAGGTCTTTGTTTTTAGAAAGATTCTGCTGGAAGTGGGTGGACAAAATTTCTGGAGAGCTCAGCCACCAGTACTGGTTGCTAATGGGAACTTCCCCAGGGCAAGCCAACATTTGGGTTACCTTCCTCCAAGATGGACCTCCTGATTGCAGAGCTCCTAATATTACTAATTACTACAGCAACTTTAGTGGCAGAGCCACAGAACTTGTTAGTTGTGGCTTGTGCATGGGCTGCAGTGAGCTGCTGGACCCAAGAGAGCAGCTTGCAGTGCACAGGTCTTGCTGTTTGTTATTTCCAAACAAGGATTTTTAGCTTTTGATTGTTTAGAAGAAATCTTGAGAAATCATCAATTATGATTTGCAACAACACTAATAATAATAATAATAAACCACGACAGCCCCCCCAACAATTTTCCAAATGACAAATTAAAGAGCAAAGAAAAAGGAATTTCAGCCAGCTACAGGTATAATTGCCAGGACTTTACATGTTTATGCTCAGCAAAGAGACAACGACCTTCAGCAAAGTAGCGGTGTTGCCTATTTTTGTGCAGAAAACAGCAGTTTCCTCGGTTTCATCTCACTATCTTGCAGTTTTGATATGAGTTATTAGTTGCATCTTGTTTCCATCCCAAAGTGAATAGCACTTTGGTGGAAGGTAAAGCCTGTGTGATGTGCGTGTGCTGAGTATTAATTAGTTATTACTCATAAGGATGATGTTCCAGAGGGGACAAGATTTGGCTGTGGCTAGCAGAGATGTACTCAAGGTGGTGTTGAACCAGCAAATTCTAATGCTAAAAAGGTCATACAAAGGCATGCACCAGGGCTCATTTTTATCTATTTTCAGAGGTGTCTGTGCTCTGACAGCCACATACCGTAAGCTGAGAGGAGTCCAGCCAGAGCTGTACATGATCGGAAATAGAAATCCTGACCTTAGCCAGCAGTGACTGGAAGTGTTTGGGCTGAATGTTGCACAAAAAGGTTTGTGTACTCACAGGTTTGTGGTAAAAAAGTTTGCCAAGGCAAAAAAAAAAAAAAACAATGAGCAACCCACCTCAAAAAAAGCTCTGATGATTATGCTGGTGTTTTGGCTTTTAGTTTTCTGTTGTTGTTGCTTCTTTTTCATTT
>JANIJG010011744.1:0-28352 GCA_024611175.1 Megaceryle torquata | reverse complement strand
ACAAAAACAAAAAACACAACACCCCCCCACCCCCCCCCACAAACAAAAAAACCCTAAACCAACCCAAACTAAACACCAACATTCTGTCTCCCAGCTTCTGGCTTTGTTTAATTAATTACTTCACACAATGATAAATTAAAAAAAAAATCCCACAATAACAAATCAAGTCGAGCAGGTAAGCAGAGATTTCAGAGATATAAGGGAGGATTGTTAAAAGCTAAGCCAACACAAGAAAATGATAAATGCTGGATGGCAGAGAAATCAACTGTTTGGAGCTGTGGTCTGAATGATATTGAGGATATTGATCAACCCAAATATGTCTGGATAACTTCTCTGAGGCTTGCACGCAAGGAAGAAGTGGCTAGTTCTTTGTTGTGTTGTACTCTCTCCCTGTGCTAAATCAGTGTTACATAAATGAGCTCAGATCAGTTGATTTCATTTGTACTTGTGGAATTTTTGTGTATGCTTTACATTGCCTCTAGCTTCAGGGAACCACATGCCCAATTTTTCAGAAGCATCTAAGAAATCCAAGAGGCTTGCAATCCCCCAAGCGTGGGATCTAGATATGCACATTATGATATGTGAGAAAACTTTGCATTCTTTTCCAGTTTCCGGGGAAGTTGTAATAAAAAGTAGGAGTTTCCAGGGAATGGGATTTGCCCAGTGTGTTCTTTTTTCCTGGGGCTGCTGTGGGGCTACTCTATTGTGCCTGGTGGGGTTACCTCGGAGTGATGTGAGCACTGATGACAGCCCGGTTTGGGGCCGCATCGATCAATCGTTGATGCATTCATAAATTGCTTTCAGAGTTAATGTTACATTCAGATGCACTCGGGTAACTTATGAGGCAGCTCTCTGCTTGACAGTGTGCCTTCAACTGGTAACAAAAATTAAGGTATTTACTTAATTTTTAGATTAATTTACAGCAGCTGGTATCCAAAAAAACCAACCAAACAAAATCCCCAAAAACCAGCAAAACAAAACCCATCAAGCCAGACCCAGTACCCCTTTGCTCTGTACAACTGCAGAACTTGTGTGTTTTCAGCAAGGATGTGTTTTGCTAGAAGCATAATCCAAAGGTACTTTCCAGAAATGTCAGCGACTGTTTGACGCGCTGCTTTATTTTGTTGTGGCCATTAGTGTTGCTATGCTGTTCTCGAAGCTCCCAAGGGGTGACCTGGACCTGTGTGTGAGGACGGCCAGTTCAGGCATCATTTTGGTAGGTCTGGCAGAATTAAATTGGCTGGCCCAAGGTAAAAGAGCTAATGCCTGTCTGCTCCTGCCACTGAGCTGGGGAAGTGCCCTGCAGAAAACCTGGGCTGGCTGACGCTCCTGTTTCTGTATGATGAGAAATTTGAGGAAAGCAAGAGCTGCTCTGGGAAGGCTGCACTTTGCCCCCATCACCCATGTGTGATGGGAGTTTGGACCCCTCACCCTGCCTGCTGGGCTTCTCCAGGTGCTGGCATAGGCAGCAGCTGCCCGTCTGCTGCCTTAAGCATCTCCCTCTATTACCTGGGCTGGGTCAAAACACCCACTAACCCTCACCACACCACGGATGTCTTGGAAAGCCTTGGAGAAGTTGGGTTGCTTAGTACGGCTGAATCCCAGCCCAGAAGCTTTGGTGTCCTCGTGTCTTCCCTCTGTCCTCACAGGGGGAGAGAAGAGGAGGCTTGTGTAATGGCCCTGCTGCAGAAGGAGCTAACCACAGGGATTTTAGGTTTTTGGCTTTGTTTATTTGTTTTTCCCCAAAACCCCTAGGTTGCCCCATGTCCTGGTTTGAGCTAGACCAGAACTAATCCTGGTCAGTGATTTTTACTGTTCAGCTCAGTCTCTTCTAAGTTACTGCACTGAAGTTAAGGGAGATTTTCAGACAGTCTCTGCTCCCAACAGTGACAATGCTCAATGTTTAGATTTACCACCAAGGGCAGGGTGTGTAGAAAGGTTTTTGCTTATCCTGGCTCCTGTGGAGACCAAGGTCACTGCTTAGTCTTGTGCCCCACATTGGGGTGCAGTAAGAGGTAGCACCTGCAGGGAGGAGTAGCTGGGACAGGTGACCCTACGCTGACCATCAAGGGATTCCATCTCATGTGCATCATATTCAGTATAAAGCTGAGGGGTCATGAGGGTCAAGCCTCTTCTTCAGTGGCTGGTATCAGAGAAGGATTCTGTCCATTTTGTCTTTAATCCCAATCTGTGTGTTCCTCAATTCAGTTCCAGAATTCAACTCCTGGCTGCTGCTGAGTCCAGTCTGGGACTTCTCCAGTGCCTGCCCCGCAGCATCAGTGGTGACAGTGAGATAATTGACATCAAGATGTTGGGCTCAATATTGGTTTTGCATATATTTAATTGTATTTATTTTTAAAAAATTATTTTTATTAGAGTTGTTTCAGTTTCTTTTCCAGCCCATCAATCTCTCTCCCTTATTCCCTTTCTCTTCCCCTTGGGAAAGGAGAAGGGTTAACAGAGAGCATCTGTCATTCCTCTAGTAGGTGTCCCAGCCCTAACCCTTGACACCCCAGATCACAGTTGCCCCTTGAATATCTGAGGAAGAGGGGAAGAAAGTGGAGAGGCAGGTTTTCTGCCAGTAATTATTGGACATAGGCTCAGCAGAAGAGAACTTGAGGGAGGGGAAGGCAGTGCAGAGAATGATCTCACTGCAGCACAGATGAAAGGCAGAAGCCAGAACCTTGTCTGGAGCCAGCTGGCCCCTCAGCTGGCCTGCTGTAGGGCTCTCTCCAGCTGAAATGCAGCCTGCTGGGCTTCTCCCAGTCTGAGACAAAGCAAGTGGCTGAACTCTGGATGGCACAGAAAGGGCCTTGTTCCCCCTGTGGGTTAAAGGCTCCTGCCTGAATGAGTCCAGGAACAGTAAAAGTGTAACTGCTGGTCTTGGAGGTTTGGTTCTCTGGGAGGCTGCCTTCCAGGAAGTCTTCAGCAAACGATGAAACAATGAAATGGGCCTAATGTGCTCAGCTGAGCAACTCTCCCCCAGAACGGGTGGGTCTTTTACTGCTTTGCAGCCTGCAGAATTTGACCTGGCACGTGGTTTTGGACTCCTCTTTTCTCTGTCTGAGTTTTAAGGATGAGATGGAAAGAAAAGGAAAACAAACACAAATTATGCAGTGAATTCTGAGCTGCATTCTGCTTCCTTGTGTTTTTTGATGTTTCTAGTGGCTTGCAAAGGAACAAGGAAAGTTTCCTAGTGTAAGGAGTTCTTGCCCAGCATAGCATCAGCCTGCCCAACTCCCATTCTGTTTCTGCAGCCTCTTGTGTGTAGGATAGGGAAGAAGTAGGTGCAACTGGTGTATGGTGTGCTGGGTATCAACAGAGCCTGGCTGCCAGGTGGGTCTTTCGGAGCCATTCCCACCCATCAGCAGCTCTGTGATGGATGATCTTGGCACATAGGGAGAACATGACTTCCTATTTTGGAATTGGGATTGGATCTTTATAGCACACAGTCATTACAATTTGTTGAGCATGAGAAAGAAACAGCAGGCTAAGAGAACAGAATAGGGGGAAATAAAATTTACGTGGTCAAGATGTCACAGAGTTTTGCATAGAAACACTTTTCTTTGCACTGGAAATATGGATGAAGGGGCTTTATTTTGCCCTTATGGCCACAAGAATAAAAGTCCCCCATTACCCCAAGCTATCTAGACAATAGGAAGCAGATAATGGGACGTTTCTGTCACCACTAAGGAGGGCTCCCATTAAATTGCTTGTAGGTCTTTGAAAAGGTCAGTCAAAGCTTAAGCAACCCCCTGTTGTTTGACAACATCAGAGCTCAAACACCACGATCCTGGAGAACTCTTCTCTTTGAAAAAGGGGGATGTTTAATTACCTTTTGAAAGCTGGCAGCAGGACAGGATGAGAGGATGTTTTCTTTCTTTTGTGTCTGTTGAACGAGTTACTATTTCGGTACATGAGAGCAAGGACCCACCGCACTGGAGGAGACGGTCCCTTCCTCTGACCTGCTGCTGGGAGCAAAGCAAAGGCAGGAGGATATTAGCGAAGGTGAGCCTGGCGCAGGAAGGAAGCCTTGACACAAGAATGTTTGTGGAAGGAGAGGCAGAGGCTCCCGATGCCTTTCTTAACGCTGCATCGGTGTGTCGATTCCGTTCGCCTTTAAATATACGCTTATTTATTGGCCTTGATTTGCAGGAAGCCATAGGTGCAGTTGCAGGAAATCGACTGCTGTCACTTTAATGAAATTTGCTTTCATCATCAAAGGAACTGGCAAACTGGTTGCAGGAGTTTTAATTTTTAAAATTGCAATGCATCTGCTCCCTCCCAGGGGCACTCTTTCACCAAGCTTTTTTTTATCCTCTTCAACTCTTTTTTTCTTCTTTTTTTTATTCCCAGGGGTTTGGATTCGTGGCATCTAAACAAGCTAAACAGAAACTGTGCCTCAGGGAGAAACATCCTCTGAAGTAATTGTGAATAATCTTGGGTGGCTTGCCTTGTGTGTTATACACTTGGTGGGAACGGAGAGCTTAGACGTGGTACCTACCACTGTAAAGAGAATGTAAACGTATGTGTCACCTCTGCTTGTGGTAAACATAAAAGAGATGTATATGAGGAAAGCATCGTTTGGTTTGGGCATCTCCAGCCAAAGCTGGCCAAGAGGTGCAGTATCCCCCATCCTAATTTCATGTATAGCACCTGTAGTAAGAACAAGTCCTTACTGTGCTAGCTTTTCCTTCCATCAGCAGGGATTTGTTGTTGCTTTGGAAGGGTTTAGTAGAACAGGTGTAGCCTCGAATGGACACAGTGGTCTTAGGAAATGAAAGCCTGGTGAGGACCAAAAGTTGATGCTATACATGTAAGAGGTGCTTACACCTGGTGTGATGCATGAGACACTGGAGTGGAAGAATCAGATCTTGGTTTGATGTAACCGTGGGTTTGTCTATGGTTTATCTATCCACCTAAAGGAGGAAGTGGGGGGGATGTTCAGTGATGGTGTCTGCCTTCCTGAGTAGCTGTCCCCTGTGATGGAGTCCTGCTTCCAGGAGATGGCTGATGGGAAGCAGTGAATTCATCCCTCATTTTGCTCTGCTTGCACACACAGCTTTTGCTCTACCTGTTCAACTGTCTTTATCTCAACCCACGAGCTGTTGCCCTTTTACCCTTCCGATTCTCCTGCCCCGTTCCCCTGTGGCTGTGTGGGGCTGAGCTGCATACTGGGCTTAAACCACAACAAGCTAGTAGACCACAATGTGGCCTTTGCTCACCTTTTGAAGATCTATTTACACAGGTAGCCCAGAGCTCCCGTGCCTTCAGCAGCCATTGTCTCATGTGCTAATGGTGAACTTTGCTGTGGCCAGGCAAAGCCAGTGATTAAGAGTTTAAGCAATATTAAGAAAGGTCAGCCACGCATCAGTTCATTATCCTTCACACTGTGCACATGCAATGACCAGTCTCACAGGCCCCAGGCATGATAGATCTTGGCAGGCTGGACATAGCCACAGCTCAGCTTGCTTGGTTGGACTGTACCGGCAGCCTGGAAACCCCTGCCCAAAGAGCTGCTGTGAGTGTTCTGACTGAAAAACCATTCTGCTGATGGTCGTTTTGACCGCTGTGAAGGATGCAAAGGTTGGGCAGGGGTCTCTACAGCTCCCTGAAAGGAGGTTGTAGAGAAGTGGATTGGTCTCTTCAGCCAAGGAACAAGGAATAGGACAAGAGGAACCAGCCTCAAATTGACCTAGAGGAGGTTTAGGTTGGGGCTAAGAAACATTTTCTTCCTTGAAAGGGTTGTCTGGGCTGCCCAGGGCAGGGGTGGAGTCCCCATGATCCCTGGAGGGGTTTCAAAGCCATGGTGATGTGGTTTAGTGGTGTCCTGGCAGTGCTGGGGGAACAGTTGGACTCGATGATTTCAAGGTCTCTTCCAAGCAAAATAATTCTAAGATTCTATATCCCTGAACTGGAAATGTGACATTTGCAATGCCTGGGTGATTAGTTTTGATGCCACATGTTAGGCAGAACAGTATTGGCTCAGGCAGGTAAGCAGTGCTAATTACATGCTGAGAGGATGCTGCAATGCTAATAGGTGGAAACAGGCGTGGGGGAGATCTCGAATCTGGTGCTGCTGGTCAGTGCTCCTGCAGATCTAGCCTTTCTGGTACCGTGCGACTTTGGCTTCATGCACCTGTGACAGTGCAGTTTTCTTCACATCTGCTGCAAATATCACTGAAAACAAAGAAATCTCAGCATCTAACTATATATTGGATCCCAGGTGCTGTGTGTCTGATCAAGAGGTGACGTAGTTATGTAAGAGGAGTTGTCCTGTAGTGTTTAAAACATTGTGTGATGCCTATTCTGGGTGTTACGGACCAGTCTTCTATAAATCCTCACCCATCTTCCTCAGCAACTGAAGCCTGGCTTAACAGGAAGGTTTGCATCCCGATTGCCCTGTGAACAAGGATAGACCCTTCGCCCCATTCTTGATGGGAGTTCTTGTGTTATCATTAGCTTCTGGCAAAATGAACATGTCAGTGAAGTATCTTCTGCGTTGCCACGCAGACTAATGATTTTGTGATGACCCCATTTGACAACTAATTGGCTTCTTACCAAAAGTGAAAACAATAGACACCTATTTTCAGCTGGGAAAGCCACACTCTGTGTGTTCTCTGGCCAAGATAAAGCACTGAAGCAGCACAACACACAGTGCTCCGAGCTCCATCTGTGGCTTCTCTTTTCTAACAGCTCAGCTGATCACCTCACCTGTTTTTCTCCCATATTTTCTCTCTTCTCAGGCATGGCCTGTTCTGTGTTTTCCTATAGTCTAGATTTTTCTTCCGCAGTAGCTGAGTACCTGTGTGCGTGAGGCCAGACACGGAGCTGAGCGTGTTACTGAAGGAGACACGTGCTCACCCACTTGGTGAGCAGCTGGGAACTCCTGACATGATGAGAAAATGTTGCTAGCTAGACTGAAAACTAAACCTTAGAAAAATGTTTGACATGACTCTAGCTATTATTTGTTCCTTGGTGCATACAACAGTTGCTATGTTTAATATGTGGAAACTGCTGAGAATAAACCAGATTGCTGGGAAGATTACCCACACTCGAAATGTGGACTGCTCTAATTGACAGAGGAGCTGTAACTTATCCTCAGATATGCCAGCAAGTAGAGGAGAACAGTCATTCTGCACACTCCCATAGATGTATTCCAAATATACTTCTCAGACATGACTAAAGTTGGAAAAGATTTTTCAGGATCTCTATTTGTGGGATGAAAATGTGTAAGTTTATTCCACGTTAGAACATTTTACACTCATCCTTTTTAGCTATTCTTTGTAAATGCAGCAGTTGCTATTAAACTTGGCCTAGGCAGCATGCATAAGTACAGAACTGAAAACCAAAATCAAAGCAGATCCTACTCAAGCCTCTTCTGCACGATCTATATGTTTTTGAATTTGTTTCCTTCCCCAGCAGAACAGTCCTGATATGTGTCCTGTTCCCCCCATCCCTTTTCCCTCCCCCCTCAGTTTGCCTTTGCCAACCATAACAGCACACGAAGCAGATACTTTTAAACTGTCAATCCCACAAGGTCCCGTGAGTGTACGTAGCTGTGAGTCTCTCAGTGCTGCATTAGCATCCTTCTGAGCGAGGTATAGCAGAAGAGAAGGAGCTTTGTAAGGAGAGCTGGCTGGATCCCACCACCCATGGCTCCCTGGCAGGGGTCCCATGCAGTGTCCCTGCCATCCAGTGGCTTCAGATTGTTTATCTTACACTCCTGATGTTTTGTTTAGTCAGTGATGATGCATAAGATACAGCTGGTTTTGACTTCCAGGTAGACAAAGTCTATGGAGCAACCAGAAGGAATCCCAACCATTTGTTGCTGGCAGAGCACTAAATAAACAGTAGCAACACCTACCTGCGTGGGTGGCAATTAATCACATCAATCAACCAGATCAGCTAGCAAAGTAGTTGGGTGTTGGTTTTTTTTGTTTTTTTTTTTCCCCTTCCTTTTCTTTCCTTTTGTTCCCTGTCTCCTCCCAGCTGCCTGTTTCCTGCTGGTTGCTCCTGCTGGCTGTAGAGCTGGTGCTCAGCTAAGCAGTAGGTCAAACGCCATTACACAGCCAGGTTACACAAACCTGCTGCCAGCTCATCTCTAGTGGCCTGACCAGTTCATGCTCTCAGTGCAGGTTAGCAGGGGACTCAGCCTATCTTTGAGCATGGATTTCTTCTCTTACTGAAGAGACCTGAACCGTCTCAGACACCAGTCTGCCCAGAAGCTGCAAACACAGAATATCAAGCGTCTTTATTCCTCGGTGGGTTGTTATTCTAAAATGCCTGAAACTTTTCTGTGGAGGAGGTAGTTAAATTTAAAAAAACCAAATAATTTCAAGACTAGGACATGCCCCTTTTCCTTCTCACCTTCAGTATTTTGGGTTCTTGCACTTTTGACCTCATAATGGGATCCTAGGGCTGATTTTGTCACAATATCTAGGCTGTGATTTCTCCCCCCCAGCCCCTAGCTGAATTTAGCTGATACTAGAATCAAGATCTTTGCTACATATGAGCTGGTGGGATGGAGTTTCCTGTTCAGATACTTATCCTTTAGCGCTGATTCCACTTCCATGTTGTAGACCTAATGGAAGAGCAACCTGTCAGGGCTTACATTTGGAGAATAGAAAGCAGAGAGTGTAAAAGTGTCCTTCTGAAGTTGTGCTTGCTTACACAAAAGAATGGCTGTACCAAGCCAGGCTCAGGATTATTCTGACCTTGAATCCTTGAAATCAAATCATTGAATCCAAAAGGATTAAATGTGGGTGCCTAAGGAAAGAGTGTAGGGACAGGGCAAGGAAGCAGTGATGCTCTTCCAGCCTCCTGTGATTTGTGGTTGTGAGGCTTCCTGAACCAGAGATGAAGTCTGTGTAATTATACAATGCTGTGAAAAATTCCAGCTGTAAAGCAATATCTTTTATTTGCATATTATAACATTAATTACCCCTGCAATTCCCTTGTACTCACCAGGAAAGAGCTGTCTGAGCTGTTTTATCCTTCTGGTGGTAATTGATTACTGCACAATAGACAAACAAATATCAGAACAAGAAGAAAATATGCAGGAAATATGAAGGTGGGAAATTTTCGCCATCACCTGTAGCTGGGCAGATAATAGTTTATTTCCATGCAGACTAAAAGCTGGGAGCAGCCTTAACTTGTGTGCAATATTCATTCATCTTTTGCATAAACTTAGGCCTGTTTTGCAGCCAACCTGATCTGTGGGTACTCAGAATGTAAAATTGTGGTATTATGTGGTCTTTGCACGAAGCTGGAGGCAGTGCAGAGCTTCACTTGGTGGCTCAAGCTCATGAGAACCTCATACTTAGGCTGAAAGGCTCGAGGTGCATGTCCAGATCCAGCGTGTGACCCAGGGAGAGTTTCACACTAACCTTGTCTGCCACGCAGCTGGAATAGGCTGTTCATCTTGAGGGGCTGCAGGAATTGTTTCTCAATAGCTCACAGGTTATTTTTGAAACTAAATCCATTTAATTTCTTTAATGGCATAGGCAGCAATTGACATTGTAGAACATTGTGGACTTGCAATATAGTCCGAGCTAGCTTTTAGTATATTAAATAGCTCATTTTAACTGCGTCTTAAAATGGAATCCTTTTGCATCTTTCATTTGAAGTTCATTACATAAGAAACAACCATAAACCATGACCTTAGTTCTTGGCCCTAGTGGAAAGCATGTTGAATAAATATCTCTCTTCATTGTGGTCCTTGGCAATCACAGGTTTAATTTAGTGAATTTAGAGTTGAAGTTTATTCCTGTGTGAGTCATAACAAAGGCTGTGTGTTCCTCAAAGCCTTAAAACTTCACTAGAGAGAGGAAAAAAACTAAATCCCAGATTAATATAACTGATCCAAAGCATAGGAACCTTTCTGTTTACTGTATAGATTTTACAGTAGATCCAGTATAATGCCACAGGGAGAAATAACATGGTCAGATCAGGAGTGGTGAAGTAATAGAGACTGCAGTTAGGAAATTCCAGGTTTTCATCTCTTCAGTGCTTTGTTAAAAAGTCAGTTGTTTTTCCAGTGATTTTTAGAATTTCAGTAATTTGTTGCTCCAGATCAAATCTGCAGACAAACATCTAGCCCTGCTCGAATAGAATTGGCTTAAGCACTCAGCATTGATATTTTAGACTCAATTTGCTATTCAGAGTTCAAGTTAAAAACAACAAAACCACACCAAAACCCACAAAAAACCCCCAAACAACAAAACCCTGAAAACCCAACCCCACCTCAACAAACCTCTGGTTTAAGAATAACTTTGGTCACAAAAGGGCTCAGCAGCTGCTTTGAAGGAATATTACAACCACATGAGGTGAAACTCCTACAATCTAGGAATTTGTTGTTGGCAAAATTTATAAAAGCAACAATGCCTTAGCAGATTTCATCCCCTAGATCTGCAGCCTCTTCCTCCTCTCTGGGAAATGGAAGGCCACCAGAAGCTGATGGTGATGAAGCTGGCCAGGTTGCATTGTCAGACTGCCTACTAGTGAGTCCTTGACTTAGAGTTTCCTTCCAATACCTTGGGGCTGTCTTTTCCTCTCGCTCTTCACCTATATGATTCTGTAGGGTCACTGGTTAAGGAGTTTAGGATCTCCTGTCTGCCCCATGGCACAGCAGGCTGCCATACTGCTGAACCAGCTTTTCTTTGCTGGGTTTTCCTCACCAAAATTAGATGAAGCTGCTTCCACTAAAAAGTTGATTCAATTCAGTGATTGACAGGAAGGTCAGGAGATTTAAAAGCTTCAGACTCTTTACTAAATCAGGCATGTTCTGCTTTTTACAAAATGAGCTTGCCCAGCTCTAGCAGGGATTAACATTTTTGTGATTCAGAAGATGATGTGTGGAAATAGAAACTCTTTATGGTGATATTGACAGCCACCAGAGTGAAGTAGATCAAGCTATTTTTATTTTTTTTTTTCCATTTAAAAGGAAAACAACACTTACACTTGCAGTCTGACTTCAGGGAAGTAATTTCACTGTGTTCAGCTGTTAAAATATAAGATCAGAACCAAACAACTACCTAAGTGGTAAAATGGCCAGCATTTACTTTACATCTTCTATCAGTTAAGTACCACTGGTGAATTCTCTAATAATTTATTCTCTGTTAAATACCAACAATTCAATGAATCCCAAGGTTTGTCCCCTGATCTAGCAGCAGTATTTTTATAGAAATATAAATGTATATTACTTATGTTCATAAGGGAAGGCTAAAGAGGTGCTGCTTGGTCTAAACAACCAGTGATAAACATGCTTCTCCTTCACTCTCTCCTCTTTCCCACGTCCAGCACGTCATGCTCCTTGTAAGATCTCCACTTCTAGGGCAGAAATGTAATGCCCACCTGCAGTAACTTTGGCAGAGATCACACTGAAGTGATGAAGCTTCCCCAAGCACACGGCCCAAGAGTAAGCATTTTTTCAGTCTATCACCCTCTTCTTTTACAGCATCCTGAAGTCCATGTGGGGACCAAAGGGAGCTCACCTCTGCCGAGTAAAGAGGCTTCAAGATGCTGTTGATTCCATATGCACATGAAGGTAAGCATCATCTAGGTGCTGCTTTTTGTGTTCCCCTTTTGGTCCTTATGATTTCTAGAAGAGACAAGGAGGGATATGAATGACCTCAAGTAGTAGCGCTCTCAGTAATGCAGATCTCCTTGTACCGCTTGTCCTCTCCAATGTCCATTTCTTTTCTGCTTAAAAATACACCGGAGAGAGGAGTGTGGGTATTTTATGTTTAGAGGGTGATATTTTGTTGTGCTTTATATGTGGTCATTTTGCCTCTGAATGGATGCAAGATAACATGTATAAAAACATCTGGTTTTATTCTTTTGCTTACATTTATTACATAAGCACCACGGGGCATGGTTTTCTTTGAAAGGCTTATGCAAGGTGTCCTTCAAGGTATTTCAGGCCCTAATCTTGAAAATACTCTGCCAGACTTGCCCTCAGAATGTTTCATTGCTCTGTCTCTCCCACATGACCGTCACTCATGTGGACAAGGTTTCTTTGTTTCTCCAAGTTGCCTTGGTCTTCAAGAAAGATAGAACAGGTAGTGGTGGGAATTAGAGGTTGCAATGTCTGCAGATGTGTAACCAAGGAGTTCTGGCACCCGATGTTTGAGGAGAAATTGTGAGGATTACTTAAACAACGAGTTCTCTGACAGAAAGGGACTCTGGTTAAGTTTTACTATGGGCACACCTCTTGAGCCTCGGTTAAATTTTATTATCTGAAACTGTTTGATGTAATCGCTGAGAAAGTCCAGGGAAGACTCTAGTGACACAAAGCCGAGGAAATATATCACTGAAATGAGAACATCAAGACTTCCGTTTAGTCTGAAATGCCACCCAAAGATGCTTTTCCAAAGTCTTTCTGGTTCTCTCTTGGAAGCTTTACAAGCGTTTTGTTTCCCCTCGGGACTTCTAGAATTTCCCTGTTTAGACTGGAGGCTCTCTGAAGCGGAGGCTCTTTTGATAAGCTGTGTGTACAGCACCTTACACAATGGACCTCTGATCACAGCCTGCATCTCCGCGGTACGGCAACGCAAATAAATATATGAACAACTGTCCTTGAACAGGAAGGAAAATAAAAACTGGGTTCCCCCGAGGACCGTGGCATATATGGTAACCGGTCTCCTATCATAATGTTGTATTTATTGAAGTCCAAGATTTTAGTAGATGTTCAGCTGTCTTGGGGTGGCAGAAGTACTCTCCCATTTTGTCCTATATCCTTGTGCTGAATTTCTCGCTTGTTGCCTTTTTATCCTCTTGTGCCTGATGCTAGGGGAGGCTTTGTTTCACTAACATTTGTAGCCGTCACTTTGATCTGCAATGGGAAAGCTCAAGATTGGCTTCTCTGCCCACAGGGAAACAGATGAGATCAGAATATACCAGTTTAAAAAACCTCATTAGATTGGCTCTGGAAGAAATAGTTCTTGTTCCCTAGTTAATTGCAAATTACATCTTTATTTTTAACAAAACCACTATGTCTTCTGCACATGATTGTTCGGTTGTGAAGGCCGGAGGCTGATTTCCTTTTATTCCTGACACACGTGAAGTTATTTATTCCTTGTAAATAAAATAAAGATGATTGTTTCCATAGACTTCCACTTACTGCAGCTTTTTGCACTCACTTGTTTTCTAATGCTGCTTTGCCCTGGTGTTTGTGAACAAAATTGTCACTCTTGACAAGTGCTTCCAAAAACGTACATAGTGTGTAGAGCAGAGTAGTACAATATCAGGTTGGGTGTGGGTAACAAAAGGTTCATTGCAGCCCAGCAAGCACTGTGTGATTGAACTGGTCATCATGATTAAACCAATCTCAGACCAGCTTCCCTCTTCGCTAACAAGGGATTTACCCAAGGGCATTCTGAAGAATCTGTGAGAGGAACAGCAGAGGAGCTGGTGAAGGCCACGCCACTTGTGTCAGTGTCTCCTGCCTTGGGGCAGAAGCGCCAGCAACTCTGTTTTGCCCTTGGTGTTCAGCCTTTGGAGCAAGCTGGGCTCCATCTCCTGCTCTGGGATCTCACAATCACCCAGAAGGGAAGGCTCTGGTGGGGCTGTCTCTGTGAATTCCTGAGTCTTTTGGTGGTTGGGTTAAAAAAAGTCTGGATAAAAGTCTGGATGTACTTGAAACGCTCTTGGTGAGAACCACAAGTGGGTCTGTCTGACTTGTGAGGAAATAACGCGTGGTGGCTCAGCTGTATCCACTGCCCCTGGCCAGACCCATGAGGACATCCCTGCATCTGCTTGTCTGCCCTAGAAGTGGAGGGAAAAGCCTGCCCATATTCCTCCCCCATTACACTGGGATCATTCAAGGGCACCTGGATAGGTGCAAATAGCTGGAGGATGATCTTCCTCATCACCAGCCTTCCTCTTCCAGGTATTTCGCCCTCGCCTCCCCACGTGAAACGCACCGTTCGCAGGGGTACAGAAACTTCTAGGGGCTATAAGGACTCAGCAGGTGCTGGAAAGAGTTTTACTGGGATGCTCATTTAAAGTCGAAAACAAATTTTCTTTGCCCTTTTTCATGCCCTGTTTGTGCTTGTTTGCCACCAGTGTTCATGTTGGTGCAATTTGGGGCTGGGGGGTATAGGAGTGGTCACAGAATATTAATTAAGGTGGAGTATTTGCGGCAAGGCTTTTCATTAGCACCAGAGAAGTGACTGATTATAAGAGAGAACCTTAAGGCATCGTGAAAGCAAAACAAAACAGTTGTGTCCAGTCAGAACAACTCCAGTTGTGAATCTGGCTTATAACAATCTTTACAAAGCCTTCAGTCATTATTAACAAAATGATGTAATAGATAATTTCACATGAATAAATACGAGAACTCCCAAGTGGTGGCTGCCAACAATAATAACTTTTCTTTCCTATTCTTTCATCAAATATTATCACATTGCACATTAGCGAGCTGCTGAGGCAGCCTGGGATTACGAATGGGAGAAGAACTTCTTTATCCCATTCTGGGAGGAAAAAAAAATTAAATTATCCAGAATTCCCTTTGTAATCTGTGGACTGTGCAATGGAAAACGGTTGAAGCTCTCTAAAATGGTACCTTTCTGTCCTCTTTCTCCCAAAGCACCAAGCATTTAGGTTTTTATTGTGTTTGGAAACTGCAGAACATAGCCGTATGACTTATTCGGAACAAGAAATGCGTCATTTGTCTTTGGAAGAAAACTGTAGTTGCTGCAAACTTTGTCTTGAACAAACATTGTGAAATTTCGTTTTGGGCAACAATTCAAGAATACCCCAAAACTCGGTTCATAAGGGGGAGAGTCCTGTATTTGTGCAGCAGCTTCTGGACTGATACATTTTCTCTCAAGAACGGAGGGTATTTTTGAAGGTAGATTTACAAAATCTATCTCAAAACTCCAAATGTTCTATTTCTAAAATCCAAAAAGCAACTAAACCAGCTGTTAAGGAGTATGCTTGGCAGGTACCGGCGCGTTAGCTGGTAACGTGACATTCACATGAACTTCCTGTAGATAATTCAGCCTTACAGCAAATCCTGTAATTCTCTCCTCTTATCCATCTCAAATATTGCAATTATTGCAAATATGACTTGGGTATTTCATGAGGCATTAATCAACTTTATCAGATATTTGGCCTCAGAAATTATTTTGTAATGTTGTTTACTTTGTTACTCAGAGATGAGTTATTACAGAACAGTGATGTTGGTCATGGGAAAAGGCTGAAAGGAGGTAAAAGGCTTTCTCCTTTGCATCAGGTAGCAACAGTAGAACGCCTGCGTGGCTAGCTGAGCACTTTCAGAGGTAGCTGTGCCTGCTCAGTGCTCTCAGATGGTGAATAACGGTCCCATGCTCTGCTGCTCCACTTGGGTTTCCATCCAACTCTGCTTTCCTAGGCTTGCCAAAGCCAGCACGCCTGCAAGGTCTAGCCTCATTGGGAAGAGGAGAGCTCATCAGCTGAACTGGAAGCTGATGCGGGACAAATCTCAACAGAGCAAATCCTAATGGATGAGGTCTCTGCCCTGGTTGCACCTGCCAGGCTGCTTGATCCAATTTAACGAAGTTGTGCACGTGCCACGCTCTTGATGATGGACTTCTTCATTCTTCTTCTTGCTGCTTCTCCACTTCCAAATCGTGTTGTGTTTCCAGGTAGTCTTTGGCTGCTTCTTACCACAAGCCTCTCTAGCCCATCAGATGTTTAGATGAGTTCTCTATGCAGTATTGCTGAAATTTCAGTCCCCTGAGAAACTTCTGCTAAGGGATGATCACGAGCCAATTACCTAAACTAGATTTTTTTCAGGGCAGGTCATCACTGCAGGGCCAACTTCAAAAACAACAACAACAACAAAAATAATCCCACTTTAAATTGGTGATCTCTGCCCCAATCATATCCAGGCTTGTGACACGCTGTTGTGGTAAACTAGATCAGCAGCTGTCGCTTTCACCCTCAGTCCGTGTAAATTAATCCTCCTTGAAAGAAACCCGCCTAAGTGAAAACATTCATTTCTACATCTGGGCGTTCTGCTGCAGGTGTAGGGAGAAGGGTTAGCAGGAGGGGTTTGCAAGCCAAATTTGGAAGCCTGATTCAAGAGGAAATAATGAGCAAAGCTGAGTGAATGGGGCTAGCGCTGGATTCGCAGGCTGCTGCGCACACCTTGGCCAGAACCACTGGGTGACTTTCTAGTCTGAACTCCAGAGTAAAATAAAATGTCACCTGGGCGTTTCCTGCAGGCAGCTCACTAATTTGCAGTTGTGTAGGAGCCTTTTAATCTAAACCACTGTTTAGCTCAACCTTCAGGTAGAAAATTGGAGTTTGGTCTTCAGTTCCAGTCTGTGACTCTCCAAGCTGTGGCAAACACAAGTCCCTAATCTCTGAAAAGGTGAAAATCCATCTTGGCATTTGTGTGCTGGCGCGGTGGCACTGCAGCCCCAGGAGCATCGCGGTGCCGACCCGCTCCTCTCACCTCTCCTGAAGAGCAGGAGCAGCAGATGCCAAGAAGGGCTTCAGACCTGCAGGTTTCAGAGGTAGTGAGGTGCCTAAATGGAATTTAGGGTCCTGTGTAGCTTTTATCACAGGGGTTTTTTTTTTAATCACAGGCATTTGCAACTATCTTGTGATGACTTGTTAACTTTCTATCCTTTTTTTAAACGGTGAAATTGGGCATTACTGATAAATACCAATTTCCACAAGAAATAGTTTTTCTTTTGAAGTTTCCCAGTTGGAAAGTTGAAGATGAATACGTGAAATGGAACAGACATAGGTTGTCATAATAAAAATGGACACCAATCTAAGCCAGTTTTGGTGAGGTTTTTTTTTTTCTTTTTACCTTGAAACTTCTAAACTTTCCATCTGCTCCCTCCATCAGTTGTGTGTTGTAGCATTCGAGCGTTGACAGCTGAAATTGGATGAAGATGCTAGCCATTCCCAGCTGGAAGAGCAGTATCAGGTATTCTGAGAGCTTGAAAGGGTGATGCTTCCTTACAACAGAAAGGTACAACAGAGAGAACGGAAAGAGAATGAGAGATTTCTGCCCCCACTTTGATGGAAAGTTCCCCATGTTCATCCCTGGAGGGAGCAGAGCACAGGTAAACCTGCCAGACCCTGATGTCATCTTGGAAAATGTCTTGTTCCCATTCTCTGCTTTCTGAACTGGAAGTTGTTCAGATACACTATTCCCAAACGCACCACGCTGTATAATTTTCACGTGTGATTAATACAAAATGTGATATATATTTTTCCACTTCTTGCCTCTTGGATTTGTTGTTCCATAGTGATCTGATCACCCCCGCTCAGAAGCGTTTGATGTGTAGCTCTATGTTGGGGCACCCAAATGGTTATAGGGACCAGGAAGAGGCCAAAAGGTGGTAGCACTGGCTCAGAAAGCGTCTCTTCCCAGGAGAGTCAGGATGCAACAAGTCATCTGATTGTTCTCCCCTCAGAAAGAACTTCCAGTGTCTCAGTCTGGCTGGATACAGCCAAGAGTGGAGGGCCCTTCGGGTCCAAGTGCGTTCTCTCTCCAGGGGCTCTGGACACCCTGCGCGGCGGGCGGTGGGCCGGGCGCTGTCGCGCTGGCCGTGGGGAGAATGCAGCTGATTACCCATCAAAAGGCACGTGGCAGTTACTGCTGCTCTTCTCACTGCCTCCAGCCTCCTCCTCCCTTGCAAATTGCCTCTGAAGATCACCCCAGGAATGTTGTGGCTGGGTTTTGGGTTGGGTGGGGTTTTTTGTTTGTTTATTTGGGTTTTATTTTCTGTAAACAAGGTAACTTTAGACATTCTCATACAGAGGAGGGGTTAGACGGGCTCATTCACAGCATCTTCCCTCTGCTGCTCTGAATTGTTTTGCCCTAAATAATTATGATAAATCTTTCTTTGAATACCAGCAGTAGCCAAGAAATGGTAACCCTGGTAACTTCATCTAGCTCAATATTTTGGTTGGGTCTTTTCTTTCTTTCTTTCTTTCTTTTTTTTTTCTTTTTTTTTTTCCCCGGCTTAAAAAAAAATCTTGACATGTTGAAACACAGAAGAGGTGACTGTACAGCAGAGCCCAAGGCTAACCTTCGCAGGCAAGCATTAGTTTAATCACGGAGAGACAGATTAGGAGAAAGGGGGGAAAAAATAAATTGAATCTGTTTTTTATTTATTTCATTTTGTTTTTAGAAGAAGGTTTCAGGCAAAAAGATAATGACAGCAATTTATTCCATGTATCCAGTGAAATGTTTCGGATTGTAGTAATAGACTGAAAGTGATGTTTACACGTGTAGCTGGATGTATAGTTTCCTAGGGAGACAAGCTCGTTAGGCCAGGATTGCGTGTCGCCAGTTACTCTGCACCGAGGTGCAGGCTCCCGAGATGGGTGTTGTGAAAGCACGGGACTTGCATAATTGATAGTGGGCTGGAATTTCTTCAACAAACTGCCTCTTCCTTGGGCTAAGAGGGGACAGACAAGCTCTGCTTTGTCAAGGCCAGAGTAACTTTTGTGAAACCTTCACATCTGATTTATTTCTTAGTTGGAGAATGTTTTGGAAAAGTTCTGAGGTCATCAAAATGACCCATTAACAGTTTTTTTTCAGGAAATAATCTAATTGTCAATTTAAATTGACCTGCCTCCTATCTAAACCAACAACAAAAGAAAAATTCAAAACTGAAATGAGGAAATACAGCTGTTTTGATTGACTGGGGGGGTATGTGTTCAATTTTTTTCCCTTTTTATTATTTTATTTTTATTTTTGGCTTGCCAATTCAGAAAATTATCGAGGCTTTTTTCCCACACACTGAAACAGGATAACTTTTCCTAACTTTCATCAATTTTTAGGAGAATGGTTTTCCTGGACTCTTTGCAGTCAGGGCAGAAAACTTGTTTTCCATATGTAGTAATGCAATGTATGCAAAGTATGCGTGTCTTTCACAACATAGCCCATTCTGGCATGTGGCCAACGTGTAGATACCCATCAAAGATGAGCCTGGGAAGAAATAGATGAGGAAATTTTATGCAGTCTCACATTTCTTGTTACTTTATTCTTACATTAGCTGAAGATGGAGTTGTCCAATCAGTGTCTGGAAAGGAATAGTTGCATTCCCGTCAAGGGTTGCACTGTGCTAACCTGTACAGCTCTTCTAGGACTTGGCAAACAGCTGGAGCTGTCTATGTTTAGCTGAACCCCATAAAATGTCTACATTTGCATAGCCAAACACACACGCCAGTGGTACTTGCACAACAGCTCCCAGCTGTGTGCCCGGGCAGCCTGTGCACCAGCAAATGCCCCGGTAACCTCCGCTTGCTCATGCAATACGTAGGGAACCCTGAATACTGCAGTTCAGTGCTACAGATTGTCTTGAAAAGCCCCTTGAAGTGCACGTGTAAGCCCCACTGGACTGCTGCAGCAGCTCTTTGGAACTGGTGCTAAGACTTTTCCTTACAATCTACAGTTGAAAATGCGGGTGTTTCCAATTAGCACTGACCTCTGGAACAACAGGTTTCTCCCATGTCCTTTCCAGCCAGAATTACAAATGCAAGTGACTGTGAAGACCATAAACACTTTTGAAGCAGGTTGACCAGCAAGATGATGATGTGGTGCTGGTGCCCGTGGCCACTCCTGCTGGCAGCTCACTGCCACCCCGCATACGTCCGTGTAAAGCCAGGCAACGCGCTTCTTGGCCGCGTTATCCAAGCGCACGTTCTGCTGTGCTGTCCAGACACCCAAATGCACATCCTTTCCCTCTGCTCCCGTCTTTGGGGTGGGAATCCAGGTGCATAGGCCAGGAGGGAGCAGCAGATGATGGACTATAGCTGTGGGATGCTCCAAGAGAATCCCCTGGCTCACAGCATAGCTGCAGACTCAACTAATTCTGCCTTTTTTTTTTTTTTCTTTCTCTTCTCTCTCTTCCAACTGGCTGTTCTTACAGCAGGAAATCTTTGTTGTAACATTCCAAGTGGAGATTATTCTGCTTTGGACTATTAAATATTACTCTTACTACTTTTATTTCAGTTCTTAGGGCTCTGTGTAACCTCTCACATTTCCTTTAGGTTGGTGAGTGCTCTCAGGTTTCCCTTCCAGCATCGCGTGCTCCTGCTTCCCCTTGTGCCAGCTCCTTACCTGCCTTATAGCTCTGCTAATCCTTGTTTAAAACAGCAAGCGCCTACATGTCATTAGATCAGATGCCTTAGAGGACTCGACACAAATCTGCCACATTGCTGAAGTCAAAAAAATCAGTTCTCAGAGAAAGATTAGTGGTCAGTCTGCCGTGGCCCCGCTTGAAACAAGCCAAGCTGCATTTAATGCTGTTTTCTATCTACTTCCATGTGTTTGCATACAGCAGCAGTCAGACTGAGGGGTCTGTAATGGCCATCAAAGACCTTCTTACATTTTTCTTAGCTGTAGAAAAGTAGAAAGAAGGTTTGCTCTTCTCCACTCATGTGGTATTGTTTTGTTCCTCAGACACTCAGTATGATAGAGGTATTTAGAAGAGGAAAAATGTTGAATAGCTCAAATCCTGCAGGAGTTCTCTGTGTGAACTTCCAAAGGATTTGGGAGGAGTCTGTTGTGCAAGCCCTTTACAGGATGAGGTTTGTCCTAAAGAGTCAGTGAAGCTGGCGCCTGCAGCAGCGTGGTCCTCAGTACAATAAGAATTCTCTGTGCAAAGGCAGCAAGTGTTTGTCCCAGTTTGCTTTAAAAGCACATGATATAGAAGGATTTAGAAGTTGGGGAGTGTTATTAGCTCTGATCTCATTATCTGTAGGTTGCATACTATGTCCTCAAACTGGAAATAATGTGCCTTTAATAGCTGACTAAGCAAACACTATTAGAGAGTATCGAATAGAAGTTAAAGAAGAAAGCTAAGGAGGAGTGATCGTAATTAATTTTCAGCACTCGGAGACTGATGTGGGATTTACTTGGTACAGAAGTGTGAGAGTGTTAATGAGTAAAAGTCGTAGGCAGCATGGTGACCTGGGCAGCATGGTGACCCAGGCAGCGGGTGCTGGGGGGGCAGCCTGGACCCCTGGGCACTGGATTATTCACAGTATTAACTAGCAGCAAAGTGCACAGGGATTGCAGTGGAACTTGAGTTCATTGCTGTTGGTGATGCTGCAGATCCAATCAGCATTTATTTGACTAAAGGATGTTCAATATGGCAAAATGGGCTCTAATTATAATGTGCTGAAAGAGTTGATGGAAAATTTGTCTGCTTTCTGCTTGCAATTTAGCTGGAGGCATTGGAAGAGAAATCCAGGGGGTGGAAAGAATTTCTTCAGTCGCAGTAATGGTTCATACGTGTTCTTCAGAAACTTCCTTGCCGTTCCTTGGTGTCTCAGGCCCTGTCCTGGCACAGCTCAGCAATGTGTATTTGACCTCAACGATACGATGAGTCCCAGCGAGGTCAGAGATCCACCTAGAAGCCAGCGCACATTGTGTGTGCTGTGGTTGGGTGTGGAGCCAGGCAGGTTACAGGTTTAGACTTTGGATTCAGCTTTTGTAAATCATGTGTCAGGCAAACCCATATCAGATTGAGTCCTTTTAACTTCTCTCTCTCTGTCCATGGGTTTTTTTAGGTGGCAGAATTTCCCTTTTTTTTTTTTTTTTTTTTTTCTTTCCTCTGAGCCACATTTTATCACAAGTGCAAACGGACTTTGTTGTCCTCTTTAACTTCAAGTTCTCCATTATTCTTCATGCTTGTCAGGTTTTTTTTTTAAGCCTTTTGTAGCCTTCCTGTGCTCTGATTGCTTTGTTCAGTAAGTCTTCTCTCTTTTAATATTCCTTCCAGGGTAGTGCTGATAATGTGTATAATATAGAGATTATTTTCTCTGGTAGGTCATAAATTGCATCCTTGTTCTTCTAGGATTCAGTCCTGCAGCATCCTGAGCAGTACTCAGGAGGGCACACGAGCGTGCTGTAGGAAGAAGTTGTGTTGGTTTCTACAGGGCTCTTCTCATGGTGAAGCCAAACACCTTCATGGGTCCCTCGCTGTCTGGTCTGCTGGGAATGGCCTTGACTGGTCAGCAAGTTGTGGAGCTTGAGGCTTGGGAGCCAGCCACTGCCGCTGTGCCTCTCTCCAGCAGAAGGTTTTCCCCTTCAGAGTGGACCTCGAGGTGCCCTCGATAGTGCTGAGCGTGGCATAGTCACTCCCCAGAAAGTCTCTCCCGAGCTGCCATCTCCAGATACGGGCACTGAGCTCTCGAGAGCACAGCCAAAGCGCTCTCCCGGGAGGCTCCGAGGTCCTGCTGACGCAGGCGGTGCTGTGGACTGGGAGAAGGTGGGTCGCTGAGCCGGAGGGCAGGAAGAGGGAAGGGGTTGGAGATACAGGCTGAGACAGAAAAATGCGGGTACTTTCCGTCAGAAAGCTGGCATCTCACCAGACGCTCCTCGGGTCTGCTTGGAGAGGATATGGCTGTTTCCATTCTTGCTGCAGGGCTCTTTGGCTCCCAGGTATTGCTAGATCATTTCCAGAGCTGTTACTGCGAAGTAATATTCACACGAACTGATCTGAGAGGCAGAAAAAAATCCCCCTTCAGCTGGGTACATGACCCATGGTGAAGTTTAATCAGCTTTGTAAGGTATATTTTGTATCCTACTATTTCCAATAAATAAATGAAGTGTCATATAAAAATTTAGGCATTTAAAAATACCCTCTGGCTAGTTTTTTTTCAATATTCCTTCTATTTATAGCTTTTTGTGAGGAATGGCCACTGCTTAGCCAAGCATTCAGTAGAGCTTTTAATTATGCACACTGGAATTTTACGCAGTGCTTTTGGTTAACTATTAGCGGGCATTTCTGATATTTCAGAGGGCTGGATGCTGGCTTAGTGCAGCTGATCTTGGTGTCTGTGAGCGTGCATTGTGGATTCCCATTTTACTTGGTTTTCTTTGGGAGAATGGGACAGAAATCAAACACGCAGCACAATGCTGACGGCGTTAGAATCATAGAATGGTAGGGGTTGGAAGGGACCTCGGGAGGTCATTGAGTCCAACCTCCCACCAATGTGTTCTTTGAGCAAACGTGGACACAGAGGGAGCATGTGAAACTTGGGCTGTCAGTCTAAACGTGAGACAACTGATCTTTTTCTGAAGTTTGTTGGATTCTTTTTACATAGGAATTGATATCATATGCAATTATCAATATAATATGAAAATAATTTAAATACATAACCTATTTTAAGCATAGAGACACATATAATTCAAGGGAAGCAGCCCATAAAGTTCCTATTTGCTTACCTCTGCACCTTCTCTAGACATCTGACTGATACTTTCTCTGGGTGTCTGCAGAGACTGAGCAAGCTCATTACAGAGGTAGGTGTCTGTGGGAGGACACCAACAGGGATCAGATCCTTCTATCCCTGTGCAAGCCAATACAAGCGTTCCCGTCTCGATAACTGGGGGCATTGTGTAGCACAATCTATTTCAGCTGTAAGGCTGGTAGTGTACCAGGTATTTATGGTCCTGTAGTATCTTTACTTGGGGGTGTATTCTCTTGAGTTCTCAAGTTATTCCTACCTGCTTGCAGTAACTGTTAGCTGTAGCTGTTAATGGCCTCTGAAATTAATTTGCAGTTTGCCACTTGGGTGCTGAACTGCAACCGCTTTTGTGTTGCGTGCGTCAAACACGTCATTGTAAGATGCTTTCCTGAAATGCCTTCTCTGAAAGTTCCAGCCTGTGTTTAATCTTGCTCAGAGCTCCAGTGCTGTTATTTCAAGGTCAGCTTGCAGTTTATTATAACTCTGCGATCCTTTTTTGAAGAGCTGCTAACCAATTATTCTCCATCCTCTGACGGCAGACTTGTCTAGTTGTGCCAAAACCATAATACTTTGTTCTTCTCTCTACTAAATTGGATGCTGTTCTTGCAGCCCATTTCTCCAATTTTCCTACAGGCACGCATATTAATAAGGATAAAGTTGTGCCCCTAAATCAGCCTTAACCGAGTCATTTAATGAAGGTCAGGGTTGTTTAAAATGAAGTCACAGGCGTCCAAAGACATGAATAGATGCAGATGGTGAAGAGGAGAGCTGTAACATAACCGCTAAAATCATGATCGTTCAAGCTGTGCAAATGTTAACTCCAGGAGCGGTGCTTCTGTTACTGTTGTGCAGTTCTACAAGCAAATATAAAAAGTCCATTACTACAGCAGTAAACACAACATTAAGTTTGGGTTTTTTTTTTTTTTGCTAATAATCTGCATACCCAGAATTAAGTAATTTTGCAAAATAAGTGGTTTCTCGAAATGACCAGTGTGTATAATTATGTTTTATGCAGGTGTGTACTCATATCCATTTTCTCTAAGAGCACCTTTATTCAGGTTTGTTCCATGATTTTTATTCTTCGCTGTGTATACGTGTGAAAACGTGCAGTCAGGGGTTGGAGAAGAATCAGAAGTCCCGCTGGGTCTCGTATTCATGTCACTTCTCACTGTGGAAAGTGACAGTGTGTGTGTTTGAGTGCTGAGCACAGGAGTGACTATTACAGATCAGCCTCATTCAGCTCCTCTGAAAACCTGCGTAGCTTCTGGGTATTTATCACGGGTGTGACAGTTAAAGTCAGTACAGTTTTAGTTGTAAGAATTCTTCAGGCACGGGCTCAAGGAAGCTTTGCATGTTTTCTGTGCGTAGATTTTCATCTACAGGAGCCCAGCTATTAAAAAAATACTGTGCAAAGAAAATGCAAATGCAAATGAGGAATATTAGACAGACTTGGCATGCTAATGAATTCCGTGCTGAAATTCCTCCCTTTCCTCTCCCCTCTTAATTTTTCAAGTACATCTTCTCATAATCTACCCTGATTGCTTGACTACTGAGATACTACTCATTTCTTTCCACACGATTCCAAGATTTTAAGGGTAGATATGGGTGATATTTTTCCATATGCATAGAGCAAGCTGTGGAACTGCACAGTGTGGCTTCTGCATCAAGCCCGGGGTGACTGTGTGAACTGTATCATCTTTCCAAAAAGAAAGGCGGCCCCAACTTTAAGCTGCATGTGATGGCAAGTCCACCGCGCCCGGCTATAAGCTGACCCGGAGGTTAGATTCTGGTGTGAACTTCTTTATCCTCAGCTTCAAAATGTAAACAGTCATCATGCTTTTATTTTCCTCAGCCTGCTGTGCTAAAATATCATCTGCCACTGGAATTTTCCCCAAGTTCTCTTTAAGAGCTCCCTTCATCAATTTAACATTGTCAAGCCATTTCCACACTTCCCTAACTCCCCAGAATAATCTGGTAATTACATATATATCAAATCCACCAATTTGCTTCATTTAAAAGGAAAGAAAATCAAAAGATTACAACGCTGAGCGATCTTCTCGGCCCCACGCAGCCCAACACCGGGTCATGCAGAGTCCTTACACCAAATTTTATTCCTCTCTTCTCAAGCAGAGCAATAACCCTCCCTGGATTCAGGTAGTTTATTACTTTATTTTGAAGTTCTGAATGTCACCTCCCTGTCAGGGAATACTGTCTTGCAGCAGCTCCTGGGCTGAGCTGCACTTCTGCTCTGCGATCTGATCCTCACTCTTGAGAGCACTGATGCATTTCTGTCTTGCAAGATTCACCTATGTTTGTGAAGCTAAGTCTCAAATGGAGGCCATCAAAGCAGAAAGTGTTATGAATTAGTAATTAGATTGCTAAATGAACTGAGGGGGGAGGATAATTCTGCACTGGACCTTTCTTTTAAAATATAGGATGGTTTCCTTACAGCCAATCCCTAAGAAGAAAAATAAATAAATCAAAATAAACACACGTTAATTACACTCCTGGACCTGCTTACATGTCAAAACTCTTTTTCTGGGATTGCTGCCTTGCTGAGGGTGCGTGCGCTCCACCAGCAAGTGGCAGAACGTGTCCTCAGCAGGGATTTTCCACTGCATGCCGCAGTTACAGACAATTGACATTTGATTATAAAAACCAGCAAACTTTCGTGAAATAAATGACACCCTGAGTAAGTTTCATAACCCTTTGCCTCGCCCTAGCCTGGAATGCGTCTGCGCTGCGTGAGGGCTCGGAGGGGTTCTGGCGATTGCAAGCAGCCCGGTTTGAGCCCAGGAGAGCGCGGAGGTTTCGTGAACCAGGCTGTGCTTGTGCTGGCTTTTAGCTCCCCTTACTCAGGTGCAGTTCTGACCACGCTCGTGGGAGCAAAATGTCAGTCTGGGTGGGGGATTATCTGCTTGCATCCCAAGGTTTCTCTGTTTCCTGGGTCTGATTCAACCACGTCTTGCATTTTTTCCCAGCTCTCCGCTTGCACCAAGCTGCAGCAACGCTGCCGGCTCAGGCTGCTTTTGCAGAGAAGCACAGGACTGGTGCCGCCTGGTTTTGGTGCCGGTGGTTTGAGCGGCAGCCGGCAGAGCCCCTGGCCTGTGTGAACTCGTCACTTCATTGTACAGCTGTCTATGGTAAATTTGCTTGCTCTGTGACTAAGTCCAGCTAAGAGCACACAGACGTGCCAGGAGTGAGGGCTGCAGCATCCCTGGCTTTGAGGGGTGAGGTGAAGGTGCAGGGCAGGGACATGTGGAGGTGCAGCTTTCAGCCAGGGTGGTGGAACTGTGATCCCAGAGCCAGAGGTCCTGCTGAAAGGCCACTCGGCACACAGGCTGCTTCCACCTGCACCGAGAGCAATGTGAAAGACAAGTTTTCTTCATTCAAAAAACAAAAAGTAATGACTAAAGGAAATAAACTTGCACCATCTTGATGCAGGGTGGAGAGGGATACAGCGTGACCATGCTATATATTGAGACTTGTCACCTACCTCGTTGCCCCTCAGTACCCTCAAAAGTGTTCCACCCTGCCATCCTCTTCCACAGTTGCCCATGTGCCTCTTCCCTCAGAGTTGAGAATCCACCCTTGGGCACTTCTCCCTCTTCTGTCCTGCCTGGGGGAGCAAACCCTTGCCACGGCAGCGGTGCCGTGCGTCGGGGTGTGTCGGGGGCAGTGTCTGTGAGATGCTCCAGGCATCTCACTGCTGCACCGTGTCGAGGTCACTTCCCCAGTGTAGCTCAGTGGTGTTTATTAGGTTCCCAGCGATCCCATCGCTTTCTGCCCACTTTCTGCTTTGCTATTTTTTAACAAAGGGTATTAGACTGTGGAGTTTGCTCATCTTCAATGTAGCAAACAACTTAACAGTTCTGACACCTGAACTTTAGGGAACCCTTCAGAATTCTTAATTGCTCAGCTTAAAAAAAAACAAATTGAGGCCCAGCACAGAACAGATGTATAGCAATAAACTTATCTCATAATGTCAAATGATTAAACAGCGGATTCTTTTTTACATTTAAATATACAAGACTTTCCATTAAGGGGCTTTGTTGACTCTGATAACAGTTTCACAACCATTAAGTTTATTTCTACAGCTATTTGTTAAGAGCTAATAGGGAAAATAATAGAAACTAATTGAAAAGCAAAGCAAACAGTGCAGAGCCTAGAATGTTTCAGTTAATAAGCAATAGAGATTGTATTGATTTCATTTTATAAACAACATTAATCCTCAATAACAATTAAAGTGTAGACAGGTTGCTTGTTTAAGTTATCTGATAAGATGGCCTACTCAGGTATATATCTGAGCTAGTAATTTGAAAAGGATATGAGGATTCAAGAAGCTGTTGATCTATCCATCACGAGCCTGTTCGTGGTGAGGGGCAGCAGCTCTTAAAACCACTGCTGCCCAAAGACCAGCAGTGCAAACACTGCTGCTGGAAAACACCGCAAGCCCGAGTGACTGGGGCAGCGATTCAAAAGCAGCTTTGTGAGTTGCCCCCAAACTACGGGGGTGACAGAAGCGAGGGGCCAGGTCCTGCCTGCTGCCAGCACCCGGGCAGAATCTGCTGGCAGGGCCAGGGGAAGGTTTGGTCCTGGGTATCCTCTGCTGGCAGGAAACTGCAAAAGCTGTTCTGAGACACTTCCGCTCCTACACCAGAAGCGAAGCATAATCCCAGTTCTGGCTGGTGGCTGTGGGGAAGGCTGGGAATACAAACCTCTAGAAGTATGAGAACAAGCTTTTAGTATTTCTCACCAAGGCTGGCAGTGCAGTATTCCCAGCCCGGGTGCTGGCAGGTATTTATTTACAGTGTCTGTGACTCCAAGTGCTTGGTGGTGACCGAAGGCTTCCCCAGGCATCTTGGCACAGCTGGCTCTGGAGGTGCTGCTTCTGTTTTCCTGGTGGTGTACCAGTGGCTGGGAAGAGTGGCAGGATGGACCCCAGCACAGCTGGTCTGCTTTTCTTTAGTCTCATGTGAAGTCCAGGGACTTAGCTCAGTTATTAATCTGTGCTGCACACCGCAGGGCTCGGTCTCAAACCCAAGAGGACCTTTGCTCTAGGAGGTGCTCGGAGAGGGCTGGGGGGGCGTGGGGGTGGCATTTTCCTCCTTTTGGAGAAGAAACGCTGTACTCTGCAACGG
>JANIJG010011742.1:0-10914 GCA_024611175.1 Megaceryle torquata | reverse complement strand
GGGGAAGAGAAGGAGCGGGAGGTGGGGGGAGGACGGGGACGGGCTCGAGCACCGCACCCGATTGGCTGGAAGGAGCAGCTTGCAGGCAACCAATCAGACAGCAGGTCCTTGAATTCTACCCAGCAACAAATCCCCATGAGGCCGTCGCGGTAAGTCGGTCAGGGCACGAACACGAGCTCGGGGGGCCCAGGGAGCAGGGGTTCGCCTTAAATGAACAAGGTTTGACAAAGAGTTGGTGAGGGCCACAAGAGAAAAGTTTTCAGTTTGAGACCCAGAGGTGCACAAAAGCGCTAACCCCCGAGTGCGGTGCATGGCAGGCGCACAAGGCGCAGTGAAGATTCGGTGTTCAGTGCGTGGGAGCAGTTTTAGGTTATTTTAAGGCTACTGAATTTCTGTGATGTTAAATGTGGAATCAAAAAACCCGCCAAGATCCAACCTGGGCTCAAGTATGGCAGCTGGTAACCTGTTCTTTCTTTAAAGATCATGCAGTGCCTGTGTTTTTCCTTGCATCCCAACAGAAGCATCATGGTTAGTGTTTTTTCACAAGTGCAATACCGCTTCTGCCCTGAAAGCAGACGCTCTCCCCCACCCTTGCAAATTGCCTTCTGAAGAACCAGGTCAGTAAAACAAAGTCCACACATATCTATGACTAAGAAAAACATCCAAATATATAGTTATAGTCTTGGTACACCAGAGTAAACTCAGTACAGTTCCAAACAGGTTGTATGGTCTGGTGTACTGTACTCAACTGATGTCATATACAAACTTGAACTACGCTCTCATCACTCTGGCATCACAGTCCATTAAGCAGTTGTCCTGTGTCTTCTCTACTTTGAGAGTACTTGAGAGAGCCTTTGACTTTAGTCGTCTCATACTAAATTAGTAATTTTAGAATTCTTTTCCTGCAAGGCTTGGCAGCCTTGCGGGAAAAACAGATTTCTTGTTTTAAAAAAATTTTTTTTAAAAGGGACCGTCAGGTCGATTTCACAGCAAAGGTCTTTCATCACCTAGTGGTTTTGCAAAATTATCCTACTTCATACTTCATTAGCCTTTACAAGTAATTCAAGTGCATTCGAGAGGCTCACTCTTTAGCACATGAAGCTTAAGTTCATTATTCTAGAAAAGTTTTTTCTTCTACTATAAACTAAATTTTAACAACCATGTAGATCATTAGAACAGTAGAACTGCTTGAGTGGAACTCAGCCAGAGCAATAGTGGTAGATACTGCATCTTCTTGCTTCCCACAAGTGTTAGAGACTTCAACTTTTAGCAGCAACTCAAAACACAAACTTCCAATTCAGCTGTGAGATCTCCAAACCCAAAATAACTGCTGTCGGTTGAAACATCTCTAACAGCAAAATTCAGCTTTATTACAGACTGATTTTTTTAGCACAAGCTGAAGCATGAAGTACATTTCTCTCTGTAAAAAATGGATTTACTAAAGTTTATATAAAGTTGAATTTGTACACTGAGATACCTTTGTGGGATATTTGTATTCTACACAGTTTAAATGTTATACTGCAGTTCCATCTTTGACACATGATTAACAGTTACCATTACTCTTAAAGAACTAATAATTCCACAGAAGTGGACACTAACTGCCAGAACACGTATACAATTAAAAACTTCTGATATTCCAAACTTAAAACCTGAACAACCTAAATTAACTGCTCATGTACATGCAGACCAAAAAAAAAAAAGTAAAATAAAGTAAAATAGTCTGTTCATGTTTAGTCTTTTTGATTCATTATAAAATACACATAAAATACAGCATTTTTTTATCTCGATTACAAGAAAATCTGACAACTTAAGACGGAACTAAAAGTGCAGTTCTAAGTTGGGTGTGTGAATCTGCTGTTATATACAAAGTGTTATCAGTATTTCCTCTAGATAGCCTTTCCCTGTAGGGGCAGTGCACCTGCTGCTGTACCTGCTTATTTCTTGCTCAGACTGGGCCTGCCACATGCAGAAGTCACTCCACAGATCCCAAGCAAATCACCCCGGAACGAGGAGGCAGGTTTTCAGGATGGGAAGGGACCAGGCGTTTCTAACTTTCATCTAATTGAAGCCTGGTAGGGACTTTTCATAACCTTTAGATTTTGGGGGCTGGAAGGCTATTTGCCTCTACGAAATGATGAATTTTCTCAGTGAGTGTCCGGAGGAGGCCAAGCAGGAGCCCCCGCAGCCCTCACCACCTCCTGGGCCAGCAGAACCACACTTACCCTGCCTGCCTCATGGCCGGGGACTGCGGGAAATCTGTGTACGCGCTAGGGATTGGCTGCGGGAAAGTTGCTTGGCATAAACCAATCCGCAGCCGGGAGGCGGAGGCACCCTAAGGCTACTGTGCAAGTCTGCCCAGCAACCGGCTAAAAATAGAACGGGCGCCCGGTGCGTTACGGAGGGCGGGGGAGACGGGGGGTGGGAGGGGCGCGGCTGTGGAGCACCTCCCCCGGGGTGACGTGGCACGCGCAGACACGCCGCACGGGTCCCTCCTCCTGCCGCAGTCTGCACCCGCGACGCTGCCGCCGCGGAACTGTCACTCGGAACGCGAGGTACAGAAGGACACCCGATGTTCACAGGCTGTGTCAAAAGTAGAGGCGTTGCGTGGGGGTAGAGCTGAAACTCTCTCAGGTTTTTGTGCACTTTGTCTGCGGGGTTTGTGGGGAAAAAAGTTTCTGAAGTCACTCTTTTCAAATCAAAACATAAACCATTGTAACCTGCATATTGTCTTTCTCACTTTCATGTCTAAGCAGCAGAAAACATCTTTCTTTTTCTGTTTAATATCCCGTGTCAATTTGGTGACATGAAATTGAGTCATGCACAACAGATGTCATCAAATCCTTATAAAAAGAGAGCTCTTGTACCGTAACATACCAACTTCTTGATGCATCCCGAGTTACCCCTCACCACCCCTCGCCAAGTCATACCTTGTCAGAGACACACCCATACAACACATGCACTCAAACTAAACAGTGTGAGATGTGGACAGGTGAGCAGGCTGAACCAAGAAAAGAAACTCTGTGAATAGATGAGGCTTCTGGAGAATAACACTTAGAAAGAAAATGGGTTAAGTAAAGCACACAATTTAAAAATTATATGAATACACATTCTACTATGAATAACTTCAGCATGTACAGCATTTTACCACTTTCAGCCTACAAAATGGGTTTGATTTTAAGTGCTACAGAACTGAAGGCATAGAACTATTCTGACTGCAGCAGAAGCAAGTAAAGAGGTTTCAGCACTTTTCTATCCCCAGGTTTCTGTTTCAAGGAACTAGTTAAAGACAGGTGAAAGTCAACGCAGTGAGTTGGATGCAAACTGCACACAATCTAAACAGGATGTGTACAGCTGCCAGGTCATCACCAACCTGAAAAGCACCATCTGATATGTATGGTATATATAAGCAGTTCCAGTATGTAAATACATATTTTCTACAAGGCTGTCATAAATAAGGAGAGAAGGAAGGAAAGCAGCCAATGCAGATGGTCACAGAGTGACTACCGACAACAGCTGCTAACTTTTGAATGACTTCATAGAATGGCTTGAGTTGGAAAGGACCTTAAAGATCACATAGCTCCAAAGACCCTGCCATGGGCAGGGTCACCTCCCACTAGACCAGGCTGCTCAGAGCCTCATCCAGCCTGGTCTTAAACATTTACTTCCAGGCATGAGGTATCCACAGCTTCTCTGGACAACTCATTCCAGTGTCTCATCACCCTCATAGTAGAGCTTCTTCCTAATGTCTAATCTAAATCTGCCCTGCTCTAATTTAAAACCATTGCCCCTTGTCCTATCACCACAGAATCCCCAAAATTAACCAGAGATCCCCATAAGAAGGTTAAAGTGAAGGAAGACAAAAGTTGAATGAGAAATCTTCAAAATAACATTTAGAAGAAAACAAACAAACCAACCAACCCACCAAACCCATGAAAATAATTTATTGTAAAAACTACAATTTACTGTAACTTTTATTACCCATACCTACTGTTAAACATAAGCATCCTTCTTTAAGGAAAGGTAGCTTACTCCATAGATGTTGGTTAGCTAATGCTAATAAATTTTACTCTCAACTGCACCCACATGCCCACAAGACTGTTACTAATTGGTGAGACCCTAAGTGTTTTCCATAAGAAGCTTATGTTGGGTAAGGATGGCAACTGAAAAACAAACATCAAACTAATATTCTGTTCATTACTAGACACAAGAGAAAAATTTAAAAGTGTGTTTTCAGTGCTGGTAACTCACTGTATTAATATGCTAAGAACCCTAGATAATGCAGGTAATTCATGTTTTTACAAGAATAAACAGTCATTTAATAATTTCATAATAAGTCATAAGCTTCTATGACAGTCCATTTCTTATTATATCAAGCACACAACAGAGTAAGATTTATTTACCCTAGTAATGGCATATTGCAGCAGATTAAATTCTCTTGGGTCAGTGGGCAGGTAATTATTTTTTTCTGTATTTGCTGCTAGGCAAAAGATCTGTCATGTGTCAAACTTGTAAATGCTTCTAAGAAAAATTACCTGAGGAATTACCCAAACTGCATTTCAAACGTTTCATAATCAAACGTGTAAGCAACCATAGCATAGATGATTCTTCAACTTAAGAACGGCAGGAGTACAGACTGACAGACAGTTCTTTGCTAAAGGAACAGGAAAGCAGGAAGTGTATTTGTGTTGCTCTGATCATGGAAATAAAACATTAATAGCACCAGTTTTGGAAAGGGTTTTGATGACAAAAAAGTAGCCTGAAATGGTACTGATTCTGGCTGTATTCTTCCTTTCTGAAACCTTCAACATACACCCCTTTTCTTGCTATACTCACTGCATAGTCAGCAGACTTTCAACACCCCATTTGCCCAAGTTGTTTTGAGACCAAAAAAATGCAACATCTCCAGATTTGTTACTGTGTAAGAGGCTCTCTTTTCTCATTAATATCATCTTGCCACACTTTTAAAATTCCATGCACGTAGGTATAAATTTTTAAATAATGTCACACTAGTTCTAAGTGGCACAGCAGCACTTTAAGCAACAAAGCACAATATACCCTGTTGATTTCTGAGGTGCTGACCTAATGCTAATACGCTCATTTCAACTCAGTTTTATACTCTGAGAAAGAAAAATATTTGAACAAAAGTCCATGAGAACTAGAAGAATGTCCTGAAAGTAATCACTCAGTTGATGGCAAAATCCTTTTTTAGTGGGTTCTTAAAAAAAACTTTAATATTCTTCCTATCAGGGTTTTTGAGTGAACATTAATAACAAAATCACATCCACTCCACATAAAGTTTGTTGGTATTTCATGACACAGTACACGGTCATGTTTGTGTATGAAGGAAATTTTCTTGAAAAATATCAAAACTAATGTACAGTAAACAAGCAGATTAAAGACCTAATTTAACTCCTGATTTTGTACTGTACTTTATAATAAAGTGGTGGAAGGACCCTGAAACACACACTGCTTTTGTAGAGTATTAAGAAGAAAGGGAGACAAAATTTGCCTCTGCTCTATGGACAATACCAAGCTCCTACTATGAAATTTTGTTTAAATATTTCCAGACTTAGGTACTCAAATTACAGATAAATATTGATTATACTTGGTAATATGAATTCAATGCTATGAGTATTAGTAAGGAAAATATGTACTATGTGTACTGAAAATATGTAAATCTGTACTATCCCATCCCTTTAAAAAAAACATTTCGGTGAACATCCTGCAGTATGTGCAAACATTTTATTCTCCATTAAAAAACAAAACAAAACCCAAACAAATAAAAACCAACAAAAAATACTGACAGATCATATAAATATATCCATGTCCTAACCTTTTTGCCAACTGACCTGATGGCAATCAAATACATTATTACTAAACATTACTTCGGTGCTTTAAAAGTCAGATGGCAAACTTTATTCATAATGTTGTCAAGTTTTCCCAGTCACATGCAGAGTTACATGCATTTCAGATGTAGAAATTTTCTTTGGAAATCACTCTCATCTATTTGGATTACCATTAATTTAGTGACTTCATATCTATTTTAAACATACCAGGAAAGTGAATTAATGAACAGAGTATTTATAACCCAACAACTGTTTTGGATTACTTTACTTGATACTCAGTTATCCCAGACAAACACAAAAGTGTCATTCATCATCACAAAGTTGAGTATTGCATCAACTAAAAAAAGTCAGACTGCCAAGAAAAATCCATGCCTAGTGTGCCAGAGTACTCTTATGGGAATGTAACTATTGAGGCTTGAAATGGCTGAGCCTAAAACTAATTACATCTTACATAAACATGATTTGTGTCTGCATTTGATAATCAAAGAGAATAGCCATTTGTGACAAGGACCAACAGTGAGAAGTAACCCATTGAGGAGTCACACATTATCCCAAAACTCAAAAGAAAATTTCTCATCTTTAGCAGAAGTTGACAGCATTAAAGCACTTTCCCCCCCTCCACTATAATTTTTGCTGCACAGACAAGAACTGATTTCCCCTGTTCCTACTCTTTCCTGAAAATAAAAGCCACCCCAAAATTTGAAAAACAATACTAGGAAACAAACAGAATATCCCCTCCAACCACCAGTTTTGTTTAGCATATACCAAACAACTGGGAGTTTTTGCTCCTCTAAACTTCTTCAGTAAGTATCAAACCCAGCTTTGTGGGTTTTAATGATGTATTACAGTATGACTTCACAGTAAATATGAACAATAAATGTATCTTCCTGTGCAACTAACCTATCAGTATTTAGTATCTAGGGATGAAAATAACTTCTAGAGTATATGACTTTCAAGATAATTTGAAAATACATAGAACAATAAAGCAGCTAACCTAAACTATAATGTACCTGTATTAAGTTGCCAAAAGTCACCTAATAAATACAGAAATTCAAATTTCCTGAATCTTTACTGTCCCAGGAGAATTAGAATACGATAACTGATTTGACCACTTGGGGACACAGGCTTCAAACGGTAACACATAAAAGTAGGGAAGTCTGGAGCTTTACATTCCAAATACACCTTACTGGCAAACTAGTTTGGATTAGATAACTTTCTTTCTGCCAGTTACCTGCAGTCACACCTGTCTTCAACCCAGATATCAAGTGTTGATCTTGAACAAGACATGTAGAAATTGTCACATAATACTGAAATAATTTTCAATAAACACTCTATAGATTCTTATCTCAACTAACTGCATTCACTCCTTGAATCCCTAAGGAAGAAATTCAAACATTGAAGTACCAAAGCTGAAAGCAGGTACAGACAATAAATTACACATGAATTTAACAGCAATTCAAAAATGCTGTTAAGCAGATGAAAATAAATTCTAATTTGTACAAAAAGCTGATAAAATTTCCCTCCAAAACCAAATTTAAACAAAGCTGGTTTACCCCATTTATCTTTTCTACTCTCTCACACACTTCACTGAAAACATAAAATGTTTCCCAGACTTAAGAGTACCGGAGAAAGGGTACTTAGTTCATGCAGGGGAAGTGGAAACATGGTAGAGGGGGAGGGATGGACAGAAAAAGGAGGAAAAAAAGAAAAGGAGAGAGAGGATTCTATCCATATTATGAATAGAGAATTCTAGCCACATTATGAAAAAAATTAATTGTGAACAAGCAGTGAAACTTTTATTATGTTTAGTTCTCTGCTAACTAACACCTGACTTATCCCTCTTTGAATGCATATATCTTGTACTAGCTTTACTGATGGACAACTGAACCATAGACAAATAATGCTAACTGGCTTACTCAAGACCAGACAACAAATGTAACAATAAATCAACCAACCAGGACAACAAAAAACAAACCAACCCCCAATTTGCCGCTCTCAAGTCTCCGCTACCTTCATTTAATTTATGTTGTCTTGATTAAAAGTAACATTAAATCACTACTAAACTAGTTGCTTTCCCAACTGACTCCGTCTGTAAGATCGGTTCTTGCATTAGATTAGTTTCTTCTAAAGAAAAGTGCTATCTTAAGAAATAAGAATGACATCTACCCTCCCCCCATTTACATCTTTAGCCTATTACCATAGCCACTTAAACCTGTATTTTTAATCTGTCCAGTACTCAAAGGGACTTTGACAAATAATGAAACTAGGAAGCTATTGTATTTGATACAATCAATGCAAAAAAGACACACAGCAAAGACTGCATTTGGCAACAATACTGTGTCATTTCTTGAACTGTAAACATCTTATACCTGCACACAGTAGATGACTGAGATTAATAAAGTGTTTTCAGAGTATTTTATCTTGGGGGGAGGGGGGTGGGGACTACACGGATGGACACTGGGGTAAACTACTATGCCTCTGGCACTTAGGCTTTTCTGCAGCCCAGTTCCTAGGCTATCCTACAGTACCTGACAGTTCCTAGTTATTCTACATGACAACTGGTAGCACTAACAAACTCCTTAGGTTTGCCTTTATTACAAACCCTTTCAGAAAGATCAAGTGGATAACCCACTACTGAGAACAACAACAAAAAGCCCTGTACATTAAATACACAAATACAGAAAGATCAACAGTGTGATCATTAATACCTTTCCATACATATTTTTCACTGAGTGAAATCTTTAGTAGAAATAAGCTGAAGAACTGTTCTCTTATTTTTTTTCATGACATGCCCAGAAAACTAAAATCAGTCTTCTGTCCTTCAAACAACATTTTTATTTACACAGCTGAAATAATTGAAGTAACCTAAGTCCCACCAATGCACAGATTTCTTTTTCACTACTGAAGCACAACCTCTCTGGACAGGTCAGTACCAACAGTTCTAAAGAGAAGTAACACAAAGATGAGTGCAGTGACTCCAAGAGACTTTGCACTTCTATTCTCTGGTACCGGCAGAGAGAGAGAGAAAAAAGGCAAACCATAGAAGTCTTATTTATGTTGATACCACTGCAGACTACCTTAGAAAAGTAATTATGAGTAAGGAAAAAACAGTAAGTGACGGGGAAAAAAAAAAAATCTTGCACACACACAAAATCAGAAGACTTTTCTACATATTTTCACATAAAAAAAAGAACAAACAAAATATGAAGACAGAGCATTATTCCAATTCCGCATAACTTCTTACCAGTACAGGCTTTGGATTTCTCCTGAAAGGCAAAAGAAAGCATCTCATTTGACTTGTCTAAAGTTATATGTTTATTGGTTGATGAGCTAACTGCTACTGTGCAGATGCTACTGTATTAGAGCCCTGCCTCTACCTCAGTAGAAACACTAACTTTAGATTTCTTCCACTTCTATCCAACTAGCAATTCCAACTTCAAGGTTTTTATACCTTTAAATTTTGGCTGAAATCAGATGGTTGATATATCATGGAAAGGAATAACTTTTGTCTCAAATTAAGAAAGAATATTTTACAGTGAAAATGATGATTCACTAAAACAACCTCCCCAGCAATGTGGTAAAATCTCCACTGCTGGAGGTTTTCAAGATGAAACTGAACAAGGTACCAGATAATCTCAAAGTCCCTTTCCCAAGGAAGGTCGGACCAGATCTTCCCTTCCAACCTGGGCTATTCTATGAACTTAATGATAAGACTGATTTTATTATAAAAAGATAAGCATCAGCTGACAGATATTAAAAAAACTTGTAAAATAGAACCTTTAAAGGTGAACAGAAGACTAGTCCACCCAGTCTTCTGGAGTGTTACATTTTCAGGAAGAGATCAGTAATTGCAGAGTTGAGGAGGTACCTTTCAAGCAAGTGATTTTCTATCAATAAGTTAAGCCATTAAAAACCCCAAAATACTCTTTTTTTTTTTTTAAAATGTTCCATACACATACACTTATATAAAATATATTTTATACAATTTATATATTTTATACTTATATAGACATATGTGATTGGAGAAAATGTGATCAGGTGGCTTACAATAAGAAAAGTCTAAAATATGGTAAATAGGTTGTGAATATAAAAGATCTACTTGTATTTGTGTAGGGTTGTAAATAGAATTCTGGTATACGAAATTTCAAAAATATATGCAAACAGTTGAAGATCAGACTGAAATAAGCAGAAATGAACTTACGTTTTGTCACCTTCCTCCCAGTAAAACAGATTCTGCTTGTTTGGCATCTCTGGTCAGATATGCAAAATATTGATACAACTGAAGTAAGATTCTGCTTCTGAAACATAATTTCTAATTTCTATGATAAAAGACACAGAATTCTATCAAATCACAGAGATGCGTTCCAAGTACCTTTGGTCAACCAATAAGATTAGAGCTTCATTTTCAATCTTCTTCTTGAATTCATTTTTTTACTGTTTATTGATCTGACATGATGAGATAAACTACTAATTAAATGCTGCTGATAAAAATATAAATACACTTGAAGTCACCGCAAGGAATACCAAGTCTAACAGGATCTTAGAAAATTCTTCAAGTTTAGATGCAAAGACCAAAAAAAAAAAAACCCAACCCAAACCAAACAAAAACACCCCAAAAAAACCCACAAAAAAACCCCAGTGGTTTTAATATTAATGGGTGAAGCAGAAGTAATGAAAAGAGAGGGTATGTGTCAAAATTTGTTTTTATTTAGGAATACCCTACATAACAATGTATGCAAAGAGGATGGCAAAGGACACCTCAAGGCTTAAAGTTCCCATTGGAGAAGAGAAGGTTATTTTCAGAAGTCCAGACAAGGGGACACTGAGCAACTGACAAAATACTTTACAAAGTGCCTGTCTATATCACAGCAATTCTTCAGGGTTGGTTGGTGTTTTTTTTTTTATTTTTTTTGTGTGCGCGCGCATGTGTGTGGTGGTGTTTTTATTGTGGTTTGGGTTTTGTGTTTTTTTTTTTTTTGGTGGGGGTGTGTGTTTATTTGGGTTTTTTGTTTTGTTTTTTTGCCTTTGTGTTTGTTTTATTTTTTGTTATATATTTTTTATTTTTTTT
>JANIJG010011741.1:68865-99845 GCA_024611175.1 Megaceryle torquata | reverse complement strand
CTTTTTATATGACTCAATTCAGAAAAAAAGCAATAAACTAAAAAAAAATTAAAATAAAAAATAAAAAAAAAAAAAAAAAAAAAAAAAAAAAAAAAAAAAAAAAAAAAAAAAAAAAAAAAAAAAAAAAAGTATTAGCAAACTCATTTAATAAAACAACTGGGTAAATTAAAGTGAAGGGGTACATTCACATTTTAATTATGTATTTGCTTACATTTGACTACTGGTACCTCAGCCTTAGAAAGCACGTTATGTTACATAAAAACCACTAATGTCAGGATCTTCTCCCCCAAACACATATCATTCTCTCTGTATTTGGGGCAATGTTTAAAGGCTTTGTTTTGCCCTGTCATTAAAATAAAATATTTTTGAGGTGGACTTGCTAAGTGAAAAAAAGTAGCTAAACCTGTAAATTCTTTTTTTTTTTTTTTTTTTCTTTCAATTATCTATTACGTATTTGGTAACTCACTCCTTGTTGCAGAAGTATTAGTGAACACTTGCTCTTGTTAACCTAGAGAACTGTATTTTCAACAGAACCCGGCTGAATTTATAGGACCCAGAAGTTAGAAAAAATCCCCCACCTTATTATTTTGATGTTTAATGCAGTGAGAGATTAGTTTGCCTCCCCAACTCCTCCCAGGTTGCTTTTCCAAGTAGACTTCTGCTTTAAACTGCACCCATTTTGCTCAGCTCAGTACATTAAAAGTACACAGGGTAAAAAGCAGTTTTAACTTTTAATAAGATGAGAATGAGGGTTGAAAACAATTAATTATGAAGCCAGTAACTCATGGCTGTAATTTCAGCGATCTCTGCAATACAGTAGAATACTCTAAAGCAGTTTAGCTACCTAGTAACTGAAACACACCCACTCACAGTATTTATGCTAACTGGTTATGACCAGGATTAAAATAGGTTCACTCTTAGAATTTCTCTTGTCAGTCACCAGAGATTTCTCAGTGTAACGGCTTTCATCAGCAAAGGTTCAGAAATCCCCTTTGTAGCTTATTCTATTTACAAAGACACTTCCAAGTTTGTCATAGAATAGAAATACTTTTTTCCCAGTGGATAAATTTTCAGAAATATCAAGCTGAGGAAGAAGGGTACAGTTTTGTTTTTGGACTGCAAACAGATGTTTGTAAATATTTTTACATGTATTTTAGGGATGAGGACCTGTTCCTGTGTGAGATTTCCACTTACAGAAATCTATAACCCTGATCCTGCCACTTAACAGTTAGTAGGAATTTTATCATCTGCTTCCATGGAAGAGGTCTTATGAGTGCCAGCATTACTAGAAATACACATAGCATATGAGATACAGTTGGAGAAAGGAGAGAAGTTACTCTCTTTCATAATAAGTTACATAATTTTATAGCTTACAACACCTTTATCAATCTTAGACATTTGTATAGCACCAATCACCAACAGTATTGTCACTAAGGCACTGGACTGGTACTCGGCTATCATGGGGTCTGGCTCCTCTGTGGTCAATTTCCTGTGCAATCATGTTGGCATCTTTTGTTTTTCCTAGTACCTAATTTTCAACATTGGAAAATAGGATACAATACAAAACATCCTACATAATTTACAGGAATATTGTGCCACGACTAATTACAAGGTGCTCAGATTCTACAGTGATGAACATTAATATTTCTGTGCATAGATTTACTGGTAAAAGAAAATGATCCTGCAGGTATCAATTATGTGCAACACACTGGAACAGAATTAGCTTCATTTCCTCTGGAGTTAATGACATAATCTAAGTTGAATCCTATCCTGGATGCCATAATTCAAATTAGTTTTTAGATAGATGAAGATAAGCCCTCAGGACTCCCGTCTGTGACAACTGATCCAGCATGTCTTCATATGCTTTTGCATCAGTCTGCTCCTAACAACTTAGAGAGCTCCAGTTTCAGTCTCTAAGAGAGCGGTTTTTGATGCTTTCAGAAGCAGATGAATCTTTTTTTAGTCTGTAGTGGATTTAGCTCTCCACATAATTAAAAAACAACCCTTCAGGAGCTATCACTATTCTGCTGCATCACACTGGTTGCTGAATATGCGTACTGATGTACAAATTACTACAAGTTCTTGGGTTGAAATAAGTTGCTGCAAATGCACAGTAACTGATTTTGAAACCACAACAACTCTACAATTTATTATTATTTTTACAAAATACCCAAAGTGATCAGACCATATTGTAGGTTACTGGCTTGCCAAAGGTTATGTTCTGAAAATCAAAACCATTTTTGAGTTACAGAAGTGCCAAAAACAATCTTGAACCAGGTTTGGTTGGTTGGTTGTTTTTTGTTTGTTTGTTCATTTTTTTTTGTTTTTTTCCTTGTCATTGTTAGGGTGGTTTGTTTTTTGGTTTTTTGGGGGTTTTTTTGGTTGTTTTTTTTTTTTTTTTTTAACCAACCCCCATCCAACAAAACAGTTGTGTAACTTAAAACAGAAACAAGAGTTTGTGTTGGAAACTGTTTAAAAACCAACCCACCAAATCATGCTTGAGCAGAAGCCTTGTATGGCAAAGATTTAGCTTAGGGCAATTTAGTGCCAAGATAGAGACCCTCTATGGGTTTATAATGGAAATACTGACACGACCTCAACTATAGTGATGCAAATGTGCCCTAAAACACTGTATTTGCTTTTATTAATAAAAGTGGTAGTGTTTACATTTGCAGGTATCTTACACTTCAGCATCACGATGAATACTGAGTAGACTGAGTTAAGTTTTGGCTGTAAGGTCAGAAGTTTCCAAACAGATGAAGGAGACAGAAGTGAAAGTCCTCAATCATGAAAACAAGAAGTTCAAATAAATAAATAAAACAAAACTAGAAAATATGGGTAAGCATTAGGTTGGAATGGTTCAGTTAACTGCAAATTATGGCCACTAAATTAGAGACAGAAGAAAACACAGTTACTTATTAAATAGCAAGCATTAAAGCTTTATGTTTTGTATTAAAAAAAAAAAAAAAAAAAAAAAAAAAAGAGGCAAGCTGTTAAAAATAAGACTTGCATTTACCAGGCCACCAAACTGCATGGACTAATAAAGAGACTAACAAAGGCAATACTGAGACATTAAGACACACACACACTCCATACTTCTGCAACTCAACCATATTCAAAACAATTGCCTTTTTCCTCAAGAAAAAAAAAAGCATCCCCTAAACATTTCTGTTCATATAAAGCTTTAGGTTTCTTAAACTGTTGCTGTCTTATATAGCTCATTATTATGTATCCTTCTCATTATCAGTGGAAGAAGATTTTTTTTTTTTTTTTTTAATGGAGGTGCTTTGTTTCTCTCAGATGAGAGGTTACATTCCTCAAACCACTACAGGTTTTCCCCATTTTATAAATGTGGTGTTCACACCAACTCCTCCTAGGCTTAAAAAGATAAGGGTTGGCACTAAATTAAATATTTTGGCTTCTTTAAGTAAAATTAAGGCTCACAATGAATTTCCTTTCCATTATGCATGTCCTGTTTTTACCTAGTAGAAATACCAGCCCTTAACCTGCAGGCACTGGATACATTCTTAATTGTAGGGGCTATTTTCAGTCATGTTCTACGGTTCTACAAAGTTCAAGTGGCAACTTGCTAAACCTGTGAACAGGAAAGATAATTTTTAAAAGACGAGTAGCAACCTCAGCTAAAATTTTTAACCATTTAGTGTCTTCTGGAAGATCACTAGCAATTCTGAATTAAGACAGATGGGATGGTAACTCCATCAAGTCCCTGCTTTTTATGTGAAGACGGACTTGGTGATTTTCATTTAAAAGTTTAGCCACAAAAGCAATGAAAACTCACAATTCTGAACAGTTGCAGTTCTTAGTATTAAAAAGGCATCTGATACCTGAAGCAAATCTAGCTGCACAGACATCACTGACCACAACCTAATTTTAATTTAAACTGGACCTCTTCCCAAATTAGAAAGTTAACAAAGTCTCTTGGGTGGAGGGAAAATAGGGTGAAAGACAGAGGCAAGTATTTTGGTGTGGGGTTTTTTTTGTTGTTTTGGTTTGGGTTTTTTTTGGGGGGGTGGTGGTGGTGGGGTTTTTTTTTGTTGTTGTTTTTGTTTTGTTTTGTTTCATTTTCTTTTTAAAGTCACTGCAGTAAGATCCAGATCAGTTTAGGGGTGTAAATGAAGGGGGAACAAGGGTGTTTGAGTAATATAGGCTAACACTGTTCTAGATGTGTTATTACAGCTGTAATTTCTGACTTTGTACAAATTGTACACGTAGGTTTAGACACATGAAAAAGTAACACACTCACAGAGACATAAAACACCTAGGTATAAAATATAAAGCAGTGTAGTAGTTACTAAAATTACATGCTCTCTTATTGCTACAGTGATTTTTGCTCTTTTTCTTTTTACTGTACCACATGTTGTTCTAAGCATATAATTTGCATAAATTATTCAAGTTTAAGAAAAATCCACACATCTTCACTTTAAGCTACTTATATAGTTAATATAAAACAAAAAGGTTCTAAAGTATCTCTTTATTAAAAGAGAAATAAAAATGTCATTTGAAACTGGAATTCAGTGGCCAAATCCAAGGGCAGTGCACACCTTGTCATTCTGGTAGTAGTTTGCCCACGCAGCGTCAGTGGAGGTTGGTGGGGTATTTGGCCCAGTCTAGAGATGGTCACCAGACCAGCATGATGCCCTATGTGTCTGTTATTGTTCTGGTTTTGTCTTTAGCAAAAAGAACTATGAATGACCAAAGACTAACATTTATAATTTGTAGCAAAATTTGGTTTATGTAGAAACAAGCCATGTTTTGCATTTGGATAGAGATTTAAATGAATTAAAGCTAAAAATTAAAAAGCATGATGCTGCAACATCTGGTCACTTGTTGAAGACCTCACTTTTAAAGTGGTTAAGTTTGCGGTTTTGCACAATTTGTACTTTTTTTTCGTCTTTTTTTTTTTTCCTTCTTTTTTCCTTTTTTTCTTTTTTTTTTCTTTTTTTTTCTTTTTTTTTTTTTTTACTAAACAGTATTTTTCCTCCTTTTATAAACCAGAAAAACTAAACTACAGATAAATTTTCCCTACCTTGAGCTAATGCTGCAGATAGGGTTGACAAAGCTGTACAGCGCAATCAAACATACTTACATCTTAGCTCATTGTACAGGTACAGCCATAATCAAGGCACAAAGATCTTCTACAAGTTATTTTTTTTCAATAAAGTTGTACAAAATAATACATTTTACAGTCTGTACAAGAATAATAATCCAGCAGTAAAATAAAAAATGAGGGGAGGGAAGAAGAAAAAGAAGGGAAAGACTGTGAGGACTACAGTCCAGATAATGATTTTTATAGTAGACGGGATCATCAGTGGACAAACTGAAAACAGTGTGTGGTTAACTCTTTCTGCAATCACAGGCCATACGCAGTTCAATTCATAAATGTCCGTGGTTGTCTTTAGACCACCAAGACCAGTTTTAAAAACACCCTTCTGAAAGGTAGCAGTTGGTTTTTGCACTGTCTAGGTCTGTTGTAGAATTGTCAGTATTTCCGTTCAAAGCCACATTACAGTCAGAGAACCAAACTCAAATGTCTGTCTTCAAACTTGGTCTGTGACTTGGCACCTTCTTTAGTCTGATGCAGTGAATGATACAAAGTGGAGATCACGGGTTCTATGATTATGCCCACAACAGTGCTAAATTACCTAAAGTTTTCTCTCCCTAATTTTTGTTTTATGTTTTAATTTTTTTTAATCCTCAATTCTTTCAGGTGCTCCACATTCAGGGCTTTTAATTAATTAGTTTTTATTTATTTTGTTTGCTTGTTTGTTTTTTCCCCCCTCTTTTTTTGTTAATAACAGTGTTAGGGAATCCTCATGGAAATGGCCTTTTACATGTTAGGGGCCATCTCAAACTGTCCGAGGGGTACAGAAGCAAGCTTAGAAGTGCTGCTATTGTCCAGCAAGGAGAAAAAGTTGAGGGGTGCAAATCAATGGGAGATTCAAACAGTTCTCTTCCACCCTATGTGGGCAAGGGTGGTTTTTTTTCTTTTTTTTAATAAGGAATAAGGAGTCCGAAACACAGAAAAAAGTGCTCTCCATCACAACAACTCGTATTGGCGAAGGTGCATGCGCTGAATAATGTCCCGACAGTCATTGAAAACCCTCCGTATGTTCTCTGTATCCACTGCACATGTGAAGTGAGGATAGCAATAGTGCCTTCCATCTCCACTCGCTGTGCTGATTCTCTGTTAGAAGTAAGAGAGAGATACTGGGTTACAATAAAACTGACTTGGTAAAACTCCCATGTTCAAAAGGGTGTAATTAAGTGGCAAAATGCTCACAATTTCTCACTCTCACCTAAAACATGAGTTTTAAAATGTTTGGGATTATACATTGAGAAGGTCATTGCACACTGAGGAATTTCAGACTTGTATGACAACTGAAAAGCGTTATTATTTACATGCAGCTTCGGCGAATTCAGCCATGCAACTCCTAGTCAATTTGTCCATGAAGAAAGTGGGATTTTTACCTCCTTGGACAAGGCTTTTATCCCTGCTTTACACTTACAGAAAGCTCCCCTCAAAATTCTGTTTTGCTCCATTTCAAAATGAGTCCACAGTTCGATTGCCGTGCTCACCATTACAAGTAAGTGTAATAGTATTTTTAAATAATCTATGTCTATTATAGTTTCAGCCGACCAGTAATGGGAAAGTATGAACAGAACATTAATATTTTGCAGATGATACATCTTTTAATTAGTCTTTAGAAATAATGCAAGGAATAAAAATCTGGCCCCATTAATAACAGCAGGGTTTTACTCATCATTCTATTTGAGGTTTCTTTATTCTCACCAATTCTTGTACTATTTAATTATGTACTGTATCAACAAGCAAATATCCAAAGAGCAGCTAACGACCGGCAGTAAAGCTCTTAAAGGTAACAGTGTTTTGTTTGGTGTGGGTGTTAAATATAAACAACACAAAAAGTGACAGTGTTTTGCAATAGCAGAAGGTTCATAAAAGCTCGTATTTGAGAAGAGTCATGTAAGAAATACTAAAAGAAAGCAAATACTTACAAGAAACTCGTCTCTAATAAAATACTTGGCCCTTGTAACTCTGGGATCCTCACCAGGCTCTGGTGTTGCTGATTAATAATAAAAAAAGTATCTCATTAAAACAGATGTGTCTTGGTGATAGCACCTAAAAATCATAACTTGTTCTGTTTTCTGCTCACATGACAGAAATATACTGTGCAAAACTGACTATAAGACAAATTATAACATATTATTTAAACCAGCTAGATTTCAGGAGAATAAAGGAATATTACAGTGGCCACAGAACCAGGCATTTGGCAGGTTAGAGAAGTGACCACAGCTATGACTAGGAGGAGTTCAGAGGACAGGTTGGATTGATGGGCTGAAGCCAAACAAGGCCGAGTGCCGGGTCCTGTACTTGGGTCACAACAACCCCCTGCAATACTCCAGGCTTGGGGAAGAGAAGCTGGAAACTGCCCAGCAGAAAAGGACCTGGGGGTATTGTCTGAGAGACTGCTGAAGATGAGTCAGCATGTGCCCAGGTGGCCAAGGCCACCAGCATCCAGGCTGTGTCAGCACTGGTGTGGCCAGCAAGACTACAGCAGGGATTGTCCCCCTGTACTCACTCACCACTGGTGAGGCTGCACCTTGAATCCTGGGTTCAGTTTTGGGCCCCTCACTCCAAGAAGGGTATTTAGCGGCTGGCTGGAGCATGTCCAGAGAAGGGCAACAAAGCCGTGGAAGGGTTTAGAGCACAAGTCTTTTGAGGAGTGGCTGAGGGACCTGCGGCTGTTTAACTTGGAGAACTCAGGGGAGACCACCTCACTCTTGACAGCTTTCTGACAGGAGGTTATTAGTGAGGTGCAGGTCGGTCTCTTTTTCCAAGTAACAAGTGATAGAAGAGGAGAAAATGGCCTCAAGTTGTACCAGAGGAGGTTTACATTTGACATTAGGAAAAATTTCTTCCCCAAAAGGTTGTAAAGCCCTGGAACTGGCTGCCCAGGGCTATGGTGGAGTCCCCATTCCTGGGTTTAGTAGGGAACTTGGCAGTGCTGAGTTAACAGTTGGACTCGATGACCTTAAAGGTCTCTTCCAACCAAAACGATTCTATGACTCTACATTTGTCACAAGCTGTACTGTGGTCTACACAAGCATAAACCCAGGATTTTGGCATGATGAAATTATTACCATATTAAATGTAAAAAAGACAAGATTCTCTTATTATTAATACCTAAAATTTAACATTACATTTTGTCTGAAAGACAATGAAGATTACAACTACTTAGGAGTTTTCAAGTCTTAGATGGAATTACCGAAAAAAACCCCCATACAAACATGACTAACAAGGAAATGATAAATTGCTAAAAATCTTACCATCATCTGGTGTAGTGTAGCGAGCAAATTCTGGAAAGTAGTCTTCAATTTTAGATTTCCCTGCCAAAACTTTCTCTGCTAGCAAATCTTGTTTATTCAGGAAAAGAATTACCGAAATGGTCCGTAGCCACCTGTACAAAATTGAAACCAAACACTCTGAGAAGGCACAGCTAGGATCATGCAGCAGGAAGAAACTTAATCCAGTTCTGGAGATGAGTCACTATAGTAGTGTTGATAGGTTCCTTTTATACCTGAATCTAGTGGTGTAATACCAGGTGTACACACCTTGAATTCAGTTTGAATGCTTCTAACATGAGCAATAAAAGTTGCCGACTTTCTACTGCTAAGCCAAGTACATCAACTAGATGAACATACCCACTTTCTAGTGTGCTACTCTGCTTTAATTACTTGAGCCTTAATTTGGCAACTACCAATTTGTAACTCTCCAGAGTTTTCTTCAATTAGATGAGCGTATCAGACATTAATGTAACAGGTTGGCAGCTGGGATCAAAGATGAGCCTGGACTGCCCTGTGAGAAGCAAGTAACACAGGTTACGCTGCTGCTGTGGATTAACCCCAGTGAGCAGTGAAGCACCACACAGCTGCTCGCTCCCCTTCCTCCTCAGCAAGATGGAGGAAAAGAAAAGGAAGAACAAAAGCAAGAAAATTTTGGATTTGAGATGAAAAAAACATAAATAATAATTGTGTAATAAGTGAAGGATTAAGTGGAAGAGAGAAGAGAACAGAAGTGATTTGAAGGCAATCACTCACTACCTCCCATGGGTAGACCAATACCCAGCAAGATGGCAAACCCTCCTAAAGCCCCCCCCCTTTTCCCTTTCATCGCTGAGCATGATGTCAGATGGTATGGAATACCTCTTTGGTTAGCTTGGGTCATCTGACCACTGTGTCCCCTCCAAATCTACTGTGCACTTGCAATCTGACTGGGGTGGGCAGAGTGAGAAAGAGGACTTGAAACTTCACAAACACTGTTCAGCAACAACTACAACATCAGTCTGTTATCAGGATTGTTTCAGTCAATATCTAAACCATGGCACCATGTGAGCTGCTATGAAGAACATTAACTCTATCCTAGCCAGGCCTAGTACAAAAGTCTCAACTGTAGTTTAAGACAGGATTGCTAATTTAGGTGATATGAAGAAGGAAACTTCCAATTCACAGACCTGTTGTTCCAGATACTCTTGAAGAGGTTTAGTGCTTCTTGAAGCCGATTGGTCTGATTGTCCTCTCGTATAACCATGTTGTAGCTACTGCTCGCCACCACAAATATGATAGCAGTCACATCTAGATCAAGAAACACGCATTAGTTAATGACCAACTTCAGAAGAAATATCCAGGAATCCCAAAGTTCCATAAAAAGCTGTCAGGCTTTCAGCATCATGAGGAGGACAGGCTGGAATGCTACTGCTGAGAGCTTTCAATGTACCAGAAAAAAAAAAAGAAAGCAAAGCAGCTATTGAAGGTAGGAAAGGCAGGGCACAGAACAAAAGCTGACAATGACAGAAAATGTAGAAAAGAAAGGAACAGACGCAAGAGAGAGAACTGAAGAAAGCCAGGAGAATTTAAAAGAAATTTAGAAAGCAACTCAGTTATCAAGAAGGGACAGGGAGGCCCTTGAGGGAAGACCTCAGTACAAATGGCACTTCTGATGTGTGTGAATAGTAATAATACAGATAGTAGATTGTTGTGAATTCATGGTTACTTGCTCTAGTCCTCATACAGTGTACTATACTGCTCAGAGGCCCCCATCTCTTTCCTGGGAGATATTCCCAGGATCACAGAATCCAGATCTCTGTGTTTCTGTGTGGCTGTGCTGCTCCAGACCCTTTACACTGACTTCCAGGCTCATCTACCTCAGACATCAACAGCAGAAGAGATGAGTCAGATCATGAGTGAACAGGAAACGGAAGGAGCAGAGATAACACCCAAACGAATCCCTTATTAATTGCGCAGAAGAAAATACTGCACAGTAGTTCCACACATACATCAAGTGTTCAGGTGACACTCTATGACAGTAACTCTGGCAAAATATGATGAATTCTAAGTTGTATTCTACTTTATTCTGTAGGATCTTCTTATAACGTTTCTAGAAAAAGACAGACTTGCATAGCTTCATAAATATTTTGTCCAAACAACAAAGAAAGAGACAAAAGATTTTCACCAACTCTAGCTTTAAGAAAACCTGCATGGAGAAAGACTTCACATCTCAACAGAGACAGAGAGTTAAATAAACAGCTGTAGTGAAGATACACATAATGCTTCAGGATACACACAAAACTACCCGATTTACATTTTATGGGAGTTAAGAATATAATCACCTGAACTAATCTGTTGGGACATCAGTGTTAAAGACTCCAGACTTACAAAAGGCCTGCAGACCTTTCAGGTCTTACACATATCTAGGCTGGTGCTGTGTTAGCATTCCAAGGAATCCAACTTACATGCAGGTTACTTAAATGAGGGCGTTTGTTTATACGTCCTCAGTAAGTGCCTTCCCTTTAGGGCTGGTTTGCAAGGTTATATTAATACATATGGCTCCCCAGAAAGGTGCAGATTTATAAACTCCATCATCCACTTTTTTTCTCACAAGGGCATTTTGGGGATGCACTACACAATGCTGTAGTATATTACACACTGTGTAAGACACCATGCCTCACAAGAAAAATATTTCCTACAGTCTCATACTGCATTAATGGGTTGGTGACGATTCAGAAAGAAGTGCCCATGACATAGCAATATGGCTGCAATCATGCACAAAAAAAATGATATTATGCCTATATTTATTACCCTGTAATCGTGTATTTTGTATAGGCACAGATGTATGTAAACCTTCACTTGGAAGACAGAATACAGCTTGGAATTTAACACTTGCATAGTTAGCAAATAACGCACAAATCTACCACAAAAAAACACTAATTAAATGGAGAGAGGGAAGCTGAAGAAAATGGACAAGCTATGGTGAGTAATGAAACTTGAATTCCTTTCCACCTACATTCTCCCTAAAGATATTCTATGCCGTTACAGAGTTTACATGTTAAGAAAAATTCCAACTCTTATGACTGTTCAGGTAATTCCTTACCAAGCTACATGGAAAAGATGGCTTTCACACAGTGAGAAAATTAAGACTGGGCATTAAAATTTCGCAGAGAACTATTTTATAAAGCAAAAGTAAATTCTCATCATACCATTAAAACACTGGATCCATTTTCGGCGTTCATCTCGTTGCCCTCCAACATCAAACATACTAAGGACAAAGACATAAATCAAGTCAGAATACATTTTGTGTTTGGTTGGGGTTTTTGTTTTTTTGGGGTTTTTTTTTGGTTTTTTTTCCCCCCCAAATGCAAACAGAAATTTTAGCTCCTCTGTGTCATAGAACCTAAGAGGAATCGAGGGTTATGAGAACCTGAACAGGTGACACTTGCATGCAGAGCTTTCATCACAAAATAGAATTATGTTTACTTTCACTAACACCTACACTTGAAGGTAAGAAATTCTGGTGTATGTATGTTGCAGATTCATTTTCACCCTTACAAGCCAAGACATTAAAAGAGATCCTACAGGAAGTCATTTGCTAAAACAAATATCACAGATGTAAAGTCAATAGGACCAGACTAAAACTTTTTTTGGGTCAAGCAATCCTTCTAACCCAGGACAGTAAACAGAATGTGCATTTTCTGTTAGATACATACAAAGATTTTTGTCAACTATTTCACTATATAAGTTAGCAATGAATCAAATACTCAGAAAAGGCATTAATAAAACTAGATTTAAAACATTTTATTCTTTGCCATTTAAAATACTAGCAGAAAACTGCACACTGATTTGCATTTCTACATAAAGCCAGACCACTAAATTAAAAAAACATAAAATACTTCTATAGAACACCAACTTGGGAATTACAGTAGTCTCAATGACTGTGGTAGACTGTCATTCAATTTACTCTAGTATTTGTCTGCATTGTATTAAAAAAAAAAAAGATAAAAAAAAGATACTTACTGAAAATTTACTTTATCCACCTGAAACTTGGTTTCAAAAATTCCTGATGTCAAAACTCTGCATCTGAGAAGATCCTAGAGCATAAAGGAAAAGTCACGGATTTAACACAAATATTTCATAATTCTTCACATATCCAGCAACAGAAATACAAACCTTTTACACAGGGCTGACAGTGAGTGCTGTCCTGCACAACAGGGAACACAGCACTGTGAAGCTACATTTAAGGTTCTGATCTCAAAGACATACGCACACAGATGGGTGAGCGTAGCTTTTAAAGCACGTATATTTTCCACAAGCAGGTTGTAAGTGCCAAGCTTGGAACAGGAGAAAACATTTACAGGCCACTTAAAGCAAATGCAAGAGTTCTGACCACTGCAGACCCATCCCTGGAGATCAGATGATGCATTCACAGATTTCAGTGGGATTGTGGCACACGACAGGTTCTTCACACTGCCAAGTAAGTCCCAACCCCAGAAGATGGATCTCTCCCCTAGCTGTTCAGTGCTTTGTTATTAAAAGAAGTGTCTATGTCTCAGAATTTTCCATTTTTTCCTACTTTATCCTATAGAAGTACGCTAGATACTTAACTGCATTTTTTATAGGCAGAAAGTGAGGAATAAACATGTGATTTTGGATTAGGGATTTGGTCCTAAAAAGATCCTCAGATTATCTGTTACAAAATGAAAACTACAATTCCTATTCTGATAAAAAAGAAAATCCTCTAATGAAGTTATTTTACAAAATCTGGGGTTTGGGAGTCGGTGGGGCTGAGAAGATACCAACCAACTTTGCATCAAAGAAAGTGCACAACGGTTATTCAGCAAGTAGGGCAAATATTAAAAATTACTTGTTCATACAGATATTTTGAGTTTTAGTGTCACAGAACCATGATGTGTATCTGTAATCCAGGCAGATTTTCATTTCACAGTATATTTATGTACATCAACGTAATTACGACAAAGTAATTTTTACTGGAATACTACATATGTACAGTACATGGTAATACATTCTGTGATCATACCTCTACTAGTGCCATAAATGGCAATTAGAAAATTAATGAGATATTTATCCTGAAAGAAGGAGGGGGCAGATAACTTGTGTAATTCCTTAATGAAACTTTCCTTACCTGGTCAGATGGTGTATACTCATTTTGTTTGACTATGTCAATCTTGTCTAGAAAACTGTGGAGAGAAAAGAAAAAGAGTAACTTTTCATTCTCAAATTAAACAAACTATCTAAAGCTTTAGTAACTGACAGGTTCCCAGATAAGGTTTGTTATATTTTAATGCACTTTAATTCACAAAATGCTGACCACACTTAAAATTAGTGAACATACGTGAGCTAGTGTTTAAAACCTGCATTTCCAAGCAGCACCCAGCAGAGGGCCAAATCCACAGTCTTATTAATCAGGTCTGGTCATCTCATTCCAACTACCTCCCACTCTGCTCCCTCTGCTAGCAAACATACAAGTAGTTTAATTTAGGTAATTTATTCATATAAATTGTACAATATAATCTGCTACTGCTAACAGTAAACTAATGACTCAAATAAATTGTGTATATGTAATTATCCTGAAGGTAAATGGAGTATTTGTTAGAAATATATTGTCACCATAATTCTTTTAATAAATGAAATCACTAACCCAATTTCATTGCAAGTTCAGAGGGAATACTGATATTTCTGTCAGTTGTTGATACTAGTTTTTCAGTTTACTTTCTGGAGAAGTAACAGCAGTATGCAAGTATAAGAAGATATATTTTATGCAAATTCATTAGCTTTCCTTAAAGAGGATATCTGGAAAATAGTTTTTAACATTTAACTGTAACTTCCTAATTAACTTCCACTTCAAATCAAAGAGCAAAAATCTCAAGGAACCAATTTGTTAACTCTGTTTTATTCGGGTTGTTACTATGAGACTTGAAGATGTAGCAAACCAGTAGCTTAAGGATGCAGATTTTATGCCATTTACACCCCCAATCACTTACTTGGTGTCCAACACCAAGTACTCAGCAGGGCTACCCTATGCTCAGACACCTTCCATTTCAGTGTTACTGTAAGATCTACCAATGCTTCTACAGATAACTTCACCCATAATATCAATAATTAATCACAGTCTTAAAACCAATATACTTTAGTTTCCTTCTAAATTCCTTTGCACGAGTTCTTTATGAAACAGAAATCACAAAGACGCGCTGAGCTTTCCCTTCTGATCCCTACACACAGCCAGGTACGCTCGAACTGCCCTAACTGCGGTCGCAGGCAACAATTTAAAAGGCGGGGGGGGGAGGTAGTGACATCCAAGATTGACAAATCAGAAACCAAACCCCCATTAAAATCATCAAGGGCCTTCCTTAGCCCTCAGTTTCAGTCCCTGCTTCCCAGATGACTTTCTAGAACAAGAAGAGGCAATGAAAAGCAGGTAAAGGAGGAAAAATACGATGGTATGTTTTAACAATGAAAAGCTCTTTTCACAAGGAAGTAGATGGCCATCTTGTTTCAAGAGACAAATGAAAAGTAACTTTTGTTTAGTCTGAGTTACAGAATTTTAAATGAATTTAAATGTATCTTAGTAAACATGCTACAAAACCATGAGACAGCGTAAAGATCAATTTTCATAGTGAAAGGTGACATGGAGACAGATATACAAGGATAAAAATGATGACAAAATGCATACTGCAATTTGCAAGATGGATTTTTTCTTCATCTCTTCCAGGCTGTTCATTAATATTATTTATTTATTTATTTATTTATTTTTAAAATCCAAAGGAAAAGAAGTAAAGCTGTTTGTTCAGTACACAGAGCATGTAAAATACGTACAATAATCATGAATTCCAACCCATCTAAGTGTTGCACATTACATTCTATGCTAAAATCAGTTTCAGAACCATGTGGTAGTAACAGAAGTTAGAGGATGCCTGAAAGCTGTTCAGAATGTAACATATTCATAAAGATTTAAAAGGGATTACTACAATTGCCCAGCCTTTCTATACTGAGTTTATCTAAGCATACCATTCTATGCAAGGTTCCACAAGAGGTGGATTTTTTGGGGTCATTTTATTTTGCTTTTAAACAATCTGCTAATCAGCTTAATGGATTTTGGAAACTGACAATTAGAAAATAACAACAAGATACTGCTAAAACCTGGAACTGAAAGTACAAACCTCTTACTGTTGTTTATGCAGACTATTTTTAGGCCTATGATTTCCTTGAAAAACATCAGCCACATAGGAGCAGCAGTACTGTACTTGAGATGGATTCCAATAGCAATGTTCATGCCAGGTAAAACAAGTTCAAATGGAATAAACATTTCTTCTTCCCCCCCAAACAAGTTCCAACATTCAGTAACATCTGATAGTCATAATAATACTCGTTTAAGAAATAAAGTCTCTCCCCATGTGACAGTTACCAGAAAAACTACCCTGCTTCCAGTGGCATTTTAGGGAAAATGGAGAAAAAGCAGTATGTTAAATGAAGACTTCCTCCTGTGCATATACCCTTTCATAAAAGTCTGCACTCGCAGTTTTAGGAAGGGCTAGAGACATTAAAAACTTGCTCAGACATAACGAAAGGAGATTCTTCTTTCAGTTGATCAACTGAAAAATAAATGTGGCTTTAAGCAGAAAAGAGTTGCAGAAATTCGATCTAGTCTGATACACGTAAAATAAGGAGCAACAGCAGGAGCAGGAGAGTTCAGAAAAGATCAGTGTTCAGAGACTTCTAAGCCAATGTTAGTCAAGACCAAATAATTTATCCAGTAAATTAATGAAGTCAGATGAGAAAAAAATCCTAATTCAAAATAAAACCAAATTAACTAGCATTAATTTCTATTTTTAATTCTTGTTATGCTCTACCCAAAATACAACTGAGGCCACTTCAGAACTACTTTGTGTGCTGAATTCAGTGCTGCTGTAGATTGTTCCAAGTCTACTGTGCCCATCAACTATGTCAGCAATGAATTTCATGGGGAGAAAAAAGTTACCTTGCTGAAATAATTAAAATAAAACTGTCAAGCCACAAAACCAAATTTTACACTGCAAGCAAGTCTCACACCAAGTTACAAAGTCAGGTTTTTTTTCTTGTGTAAAGTATTCTCGGAGATTATATGGAAAAGCTATTTTCCAGAAAGCAAATAATTCATTCAGCATCGCTGCCAATTCTCACTTAGGGCCAGATCCTGGACATGACTAAATAACAGAATCAGTTAACTGCTCTGCAAAGTACTGTCACTTAGTATAAGGCACTTTTGCCTGTGTTGTAGAACACTAATACTGCTATGACACAGGTTAAAAAAAACCCAAAACAACACAAACCAAACCCAGTAAGAAACCCCAAACTTTAGATCATTTATAGTCAGCAATACTGGAGAAGCAGCATCTCCAGGGCAGCAGCAGATATGTCACCGAGATACTAAAATGAAAGGTATTAATAACAATTTAAAAGTCTGAAATAAAAAAAACACTTTCTTTTTTGGGGTCTCTTTCTTCAGCTTGAGGAAGGAAAAACACAACTGAAATGTTTTAAACAGATCTTTGTGAAGAATCAAGTTTCTTTAATTTTAAGGGGTGCACTTAGGAGGCAGACTTCATAGAGTGAGAGAATACAGAAGCTTTCTGCAGCTCCTGCAGGTCAAAGTAATTGTCATACATGTATCCTCAATTATTTCCGAATTTTTAATTAGCCAACTACATCAAAACCATATCCCAATTTTCAGATCAAGATATATGCCAGTTACTGATTTATTCTGGAGTTCTTTCATACAGAGAGTTCGGTCTTATCCCTGTGTGGGGGAATTTCCTGAATGAACAATGCTGCTGACAGACTGAGAACTGCAGCCTGCACTTATTTCACACACAACCCCCCCCGCTCACCCCCCCCAAAGGTATGTAACACCCTAATTTTCCACCTTAAGAACCAGTAACTTAAAATTTCACTCTGTGATTTGACAAAACAGTTGGCAGAGAAGATTTTTTTTTTTCCTCTGTGAAGAGCCTTTGCTTTCAGTCTAGAACAACCCTGTAAAGGTCTTTTCAAACAGACTACAAAACTATATTTTAAGAGCTTTTTTTCCATCAGGTTTTTTTTTTTTTTTTTGGTCACATTATAACCTGAATTATGTACACAAAATGTCCCTCTTAAAAATATTAAATCTCATCTTTAGCGTCAGTAAGACACTGAAAATCAACTATTCACAGTTTCAATCCCAATTATATTCAACATTTGTAACCCACAACCCTTAACAGTAAGTAGCACTGGAACTCCGCATTTGTGAATTTTCTCGCCTCTAAAAGCCTCTGAAAAGTATTCTGCAGACAGTAAATCATACAACTCCTGCCTGCCTGCTTTCATTCTGCAATTCCTGCCTCTACCATTGCATCCTGAAATGCACACCTTACATTAACCCTATTTTAAAGGTAGGCACACAGGGAGTAAGTTAATCGTTCAGAGTCTCTTGAGTCAGTGGAAATGGAATTTTCGTTTCCTCTGAGTCATGCATTTTCATCAAGATATTACTAAGAATTAAGAAGAATATCACTAAGAATTATCAAGATTTTACTAAGAATTAAAGTTATATTTACCCTCATCACCTTTAAAATAGTCTTTACAATACAGGTTTCTATGTCCAAAGAGAAATTAAACGTTTATTTGCTGATTTTCCTAAAGATCAAACTGTGCAAATGCCCAGCAGCTTTTTATTTATTTATCTATATCCTATCAGGACTACAAAGCTAACTCAAAGCTCCCTAAAGTAGTTTTAAGATGAAATTTAGCTCAATATTAACAGTGTTTAGAAACAAAAGTGTACTTTTTACTTCCCAGGACAGATCATGCTTTACCTCTACTTCACTCCCTGTTTAGTCCTGGTCATAATCCTTTCTAGTATTCAGCAACAAGCTTTCTAAAAGTTAATTATTTGATAAATTCTTACTTTACCTATTTTGTTTATGCTGAAGCCAGAGTCATGGGATTAGTAAGAAGATATAATACTCTCTTTAAAAGGTTATTTGAGCTGAGAAATAAATGATGTATGTACTGTAACTTTAACACAGTTTCAAAACATGTTAATGCAGAAGAGTTTTCCAAACCCTGAAAAGCCAGGGCTGTTGCAGTGCCCAAGCCATGGCTCCCCGGGCAGGCCAATACCCTGGTGGAACTCAGGGCACACATGCACCATCGACTGTCCCTCCAGTCCGACCCTTTCTGCTGCTTGTGGAAGCAAGCAGGATATTGGGGGGTGTGTGTGTGTGTGTGTGTAAATCCTACTCCTTAAAAGATTTCTTTTACATTTCAGCTAGTTTATTTTGCAAGAGAAGCAGAAAAGCAGGCAAAGTTACAGGAATGATGCAAATAAAATAAGCAAACATTCCATCTGCTAATATTTATGATATTCTGCAAACATGGACAGTATATGAAATCAAACTTGTCACTTTTTTACTCAAGATGAAGTTAAAAATGAAAACTGTGACTTCAATAGACTTTTATTTGTTTTTAAAGATATACTGATATTTTCTATGATTTCCAAAGGTGGAGTTTTTACTGTTAAGGTGGTCACAGGAGACACGTCATAAACGTTACGGGATGATTAAAATATTCAGAAAGGCACAGCTCTTTTTTCCCCTAAACAAAACTAGGTAAGGAGAGAAAAAAAGATTTCCATCACAACCTTTGCAATGACTTTAACTGCTTCTCAAAGGCAAGTAAGAAAAAAACCAAAAAGCCTTTAGAGACAGGCACATAGGGACAGTATTATAACAAATATTATTGGTATAATTATGAAAGCACTATGTTGTATGTAAAGCATCTCACGTACAAAGTTCCTACAGTGAAATTCTGCATGACAGTTCTCAGGAAATAAGCAACTCCTTCAAAATCAGATTTATATTGGAAATGAACTTCAAGACGTAGTGTACGACTTGAACAGAATTCAACCATGACAACTCTTTTAGAAAACTTTCCCAAGAAGCTGCAAATATTTTTGTAATTTCCCATTTCAAGTCAAACGATTATGATGATTTCCTTATCAAAGCAGCAAGTCACGCAAAAAGATTTTAAAACAGTCTAAAGCTCAGAATTTAATTAGAGATAGTATTAATGCGTACATATCCCAGAAGAGTGATTTTGAGAGCGGCCCCAGCTGTAATTACAGAAGAACCTCGCAGCATTCCAGCCACTTGGAGGCGGAGGGGCACCATGGGTCTAATTTTGAAGCAAATAATGAGAAAGCTGAAAAGTATGACTCCATATATTTGGAATCATCTTGTGGTAATCAAGGTTACAGTTCCTTATATGGTGTGGAGAACATGAAGCACACAAAAACACAAAAAATAGAATATTAAAACTACGGGGTATAAAGAACTGCAGCTATTGCAAAACCCCCTAACCATACCCCGCCGACCAGCCAGCAAAGCCCTCTTACTTTTGTGTTGCCATGAAGTACAAACCCTTGCCCTAAAAGCAAGGCTGGTTACGAATCCAGCTTCCTAAAGTGCATAATTAAAAAAATGTAATCTGCCAGGAGGCATGAATGAATTTTAGACAAACGCAGCAGGATACAAACTATCCCTTTAAAAACTGCTAGCAATCAAAAAGAGAAATAGGGAAAAGGTAGGAGAAAAAGAAAAATCTATTTAAAGAGGTTGTAGTTGTCTTTTTTTTTTTTTTTTTTCCCCTCCCTGCCTGTCTAAAGTTAGTCTGGCTTAGAGGATGCACTAACTTTCCCAATCAGTTTTACATTACAGCACAAGTCCAGAAATAGCTCCCAGCCGCCTTGGCCTCTAGCACAGTTGCCATGACAATGGAACCACAGTGCTATAAATAGCTCATCAGCACCAAATCTTGTGAGACACATCTGGAATGGGGCCAGCCCAGCCCTGGCCTGACAAATAAAAATAGGCACAGGCAGTTTCAAAGGCTGGAAAGGTACAATGCGGCTCGGCTTGTGTGGAGCGGTGGGCAGAGAAACAGTTTTGATTGCTTGTTAGCATGAGATTTATTTGATAGGAGATTGGGAGAAGTATAAAAGTTACTTTACCGCATACTAAACACTCAAGCCTTTCTCTAAGGTCTATTTTTCTTTCTCCTCCCCTAGTCTGCAGCAAAACCATACTGCCTTTCAAACTGTAACAATGCAGTCTTTTGCCCAGGAGACCATTAAAATAAGTAAGAACAGAAGAGATCTTCAAAACTTCCCCCTCTAACTACTTTTGTACCTTTTTGGCTCAAGTGCATTTAAGCTCTCCTGCAAGTCTGACAGGCAGGCTGGATGGGATCCTGCACGGGTCAGAGCTCTTTGCTCCAGGTAAAATCATTCACAGGGTGCTCAGTGCCTCCATGAGCCTGGCACAAGATGTGGTTCCCCCAAGCCCTCTGCTAGGCTGCAGCGATGGCTGCTCTCCTCCTCGCCCTCCACGCTGTCGCTTTGCATCACGCCCCACGGACCCTCACAGGGGACAAAACTACAGCTGCGGACTACGCTGAGGTTACAAACCAGCCGTGTCTGCAACTCGGGCCAGACCTGAGCCGTGCCTGCAGAGGTGGAAGGCAGAATCAGTAGTCGTGGCATAAGCCAGCCCACTTTCCAACGGCTCTGCTTGACAAAAGTGCCTTTTGAGCACGCATTTTCTTTCGCTTAGTGGGTGAGAAAATGCCGTATTTTTAGCACAGACTCTTGATCAACCCATTCAATTACATCCAAATTATCTGTGTGGGAACAGAATGTTATGTCAAAAATGTTATTCAGTATATTTGTCAATATTACCCAACAGAAGACATTTGTATAATCAAGAGATTCAATATTTTCTACAGCATATGAAAGCAACAGTTCAGGAATCAGACTGAAGTTGTAAGACTTTGCTATTTCAGACGCGAAATAGCAGTCAGCATGATAGAACACAGTGAACACCACTCCCAAAATATAAAAATCTTAGTTCCTTTATCAAAAACCGATAGAGACTACAGATGGTAATCAAACCCCGGCAACTATAATAAGCATTAAGCCACAGTAAAATATCTTCCGTATGCCATAAAGGCACCATGCACGCACTCCTCACAAACTGCACCATCAGCCCACAGGATTCCTTTAGGTCCCTACACTGGTATTTTAATTTCTAAAAATTGTAGAGTAACTTCCATTCAGACTTAAAGCTGTACGTAAACTTCCCTCTCCTTCCCCCTTCCTTTCACCACATCCAGTTTGCTAATTTCTGTCTGTGCAGTGTATGTTTCAGAAAACAGCAGTTTTCATGCAAGTATTTTGGAAAATGTCATTTATGACACGCAACGCAGTGCAATTCAGGATTTATTGGTTTTTATAAAGATACTCAAAGTTAGTTTAAGAGTCTATAATCAACTGCACATTTTGATTTAAGTTATATAAAAGAGAACTATATTTTTGTTTTCCCTTAGAAAAACAGTAATTAATTATTACAAGATAAGCCTATTCTGGCTCATATAATGAACAAACCTTCTGGTTTTGTCTGGAAGAAAAATGAGAGGGAGAGGGTTGTAGAGCACAAAAGACTGCAAGGTAACCCAAACCTGGCCAACACTCCACAGCACCCCCAGGAAGCCTGCCAGATCCCCTTCTGCCATTAACTCTTCACCTCAAGTTGCTGCTTATGGATCCCTCCTCCTTCTCCTCCAACAATGGCTTTGGAGAAGGAGGCCTTCCCCAGGCAGATCATTTGTGCTCCTTTACTCTTCCCATTGACCAGGGACACATTTTATCCCCAAGGTTATTAAGCTGTCTGCCTGTGACCGTACACCGTTACCCGTTTTCAAATGAAACCCATCCCGCACAGCTTCCTCCCACCGATAACCGACACAAACCCCAAACACTTGAGACTGCTCCAGCTGCCTTCACTCCTACTTTGCAAACTTGTACAAAGCTATTTTCACACTCTCACAACTACCAAAACAGACCGATTAAAACCAACTCACTACTGCGTGCCTCCGAGGCTCACTCCGCAATACAAGCCTGTATATGTCAAATAACTTCGGAACAGCCCCTCACCCCACCCCAGAAAATTACTTAGCCATGCCAGGAAGAAACATAAGCTGATCCAAGCCCAAGGTTGGGTACAGAAATGAAAAGTAACGATATGGATGAGATCACCATGTCGTGATCTGATTCCAGGACAAGCCCAGGGCGGGAACATGGTGTGAGTGGGGAGGAACGTGGCGCAATCCCTGTTAACTTACGGCGATGTCATTTTAAATACGTCAACTACTTTTTAAGTATATGTCCCTAATGTAGGCTGCTCTGAGCAAGTGAAACAGGTGAACCTAATGGGATATCCTTTCATTGTGTTTCAGCAAAGTATTCACATGAACCTTGTCCTCATGGTCTTTAGCTCCCTCCAGTGCCATTGAATCAGCAGAATTGCTTACAATTGCTAAAGACCATCTGTCCACAGAACTTTAAAATTGCATTATTCTGACAAAATTAGTGACATCGCTAACAAGTAAAATTAAACTTATGCTAATAATTTAAAATGTTAATGGAAGTGTATTCCCTCAACAACTGTGATCAAAACTCACAGCCAAATTATAAAGAGGAGACAACCTAAAGAGCTAGATGTGAAGTAGGAATAAAACTATACTACCTGACAGCCACAAGATGCTTTAGAAGCATTATTTATTGGCGTTTGCCAATATTCTTTGATAAAAGAATTAATAAACTAACACTTCATACTAGTTTCCATAATTTGAAGAAACAGAGCCGTCTGCAAAAATGGACAAATCAAAAGTTCAGATGGTTCCCGTATTTTTTCAGCTTCTGTGTGGTTTTCATGTACTAGACCCAAAACTCTGAGAATACAGAACCAGGCACTTCCCCATCTGCTATCTGAAAAATGAGCAACATCATTTTTAACAGAAATTTTAGAGACAGAAGTAGGTGGAGCTGACATGATCTCACGTGACAGAAAAGGAATTCTGATCCTAGGACTGAGTTTCCGCAGGAACTGGGGAAGCAGTGATAGCTTGGGGAAGGAATCAGGCCCCAGATGAGCCCAAAACAATGGGAGAACAAACTGCTGCTGGGTTTTGAACAGGGTGGTAGGAAGGACACTTCACTACCTTATTTAAGTACACTTGTACAAAAGATCTTCAGAGATACAGCTCATATGTATTTAATGGGCAAGAATATAAATCCCACATTGGAACTTTGTCTACTTAGGCACTGTCCCACTAAGATTTTTGTTCAGTATTTTAGGAAGTTAGGTTCTTTTGCAAAAAGGCAGTAATTTAGACTGTTATCCTGCTTACAGGATGCTCTAATATTCCATTTCTTTTATGCCAGCATCACACGTGATGCTTGCTGCAGGCACTCGGGACGGGAACGGGAACAGCAGTCAGTGTCTTCACAGGACTACCTGTCAATACCTGTTCAGGAACTGACAGTTTAAACAACTCACAGCAGCTCACATTTCAGTTTTTGCTTTTCTCAGAGGCATGTTCTCCCCACCACCCCCTTTAAAAAAAAAAAAAAAAAATTGTTCTTTCTGCAACTTGGGATAAACAGCTCCAGGCCTCTGTAAAAGAAGGCACACAACCTGGCATCAAGTATTAAAAGCATATGTAAAAAACATACCTCTTGTTCTAAACTGAGTTATATTTTTCTCTTTAAAACTTCTGCTTGATCATGAAATTTAATACCAGACATATTAAAAAAAAATCATTTTAAACCAAGCAAGTGATACAGAACTACCATAGCAATTTCATACTGTTAATTTTTAGCAGTATAGTGACACTTATCTTTGGCTACTGTGAAAAGTATTGCCTGCAAGTATCTGTTTCTCTGTTATTTTGCTGTACAATAAAATGAAGAAGTCAAATTTAAGTGCTTGTCTCTCCCTGGTACACATTACATTCAGGCAGATAAAAGGAGCAAGAAACCAAGCCTGAAGTCAAACGCAAAGGCAAACAATAAAGGTGAACATGCTCCTACTGTGGGAAAGACATTCATGGAGAGTGACCATATTCCTGAAAAAGTGCAACCCTCCTTTATTCTCACAGAAATTTAACACACCAAAACCAACTGTCTGTCATCCAGTTTTATGATTTTGCTCTTTGTTGAGATTTTTGCTAATCTACAGAGATCTTCCACCTTCGCTTACTTGCATGTTGTTTGAGGTAACATCAATACAGAGTCATTGACTATGGAGTATTTCCCCAAACTGTATTTGAGTATTTAGTGCTTTTAAGCTTACAATTAAAACAGACACCACTCACAAACAGCACTAATTCAGCCATGCCATGCCACTTTAGAATCTTTTAAAATGTTTTGGCCCTTCCCTTCACTTTCCCACTGACCTGCTAACTTCACTCAGCTCATCCTGAGCAGGTAAATCACTTTAAAAATATGAACTTCTTTAAATCTTATCTCTCAAAACACAAGACTGGCTATAAAAGACCTTAAAACAGTATTAAATCTCTAGTAATTCAAATGTTTGCGAAGCATTAGGATATATTTTCTATTTGCAAAACTTATTTTAACATTTGCAATGGTTATTTTTTAACATCAACTTTGCTAAGCTGCATGCTTTTAAAACTAAAGTAACACAGAATTAAGAATGAAGCGTGCACAGGAAAGGTAAAACCCCTGACAAGGCACAACTGTAGCCTGTTTCCTCTCTCAGCCAAGAGTCACGTCTGCTGGTTTCAGCACAGAGAGGTTTTCCATCGCAGTTCCCTGACTCACAGCCGAGCAGTCAGGTGCTGCAGAACACGGAACCGAGACAGGGCTGGAGTTAAGTGGGCAGAGATGCGTGCGGTTGGATATGCGTGTGTGAGATAGAGCTGTTGGGTGAGGGCATGGCAAACCAGGAGGAGAGAGGAAATTTTGGAAGGACTTTAAAAATCCCTTATTCTCTAACTAGCTTAAGATGGCGTTACAATGAAGAAATGGTAACACAACTGCTTCGGGCCAAAGTAGTTCCATTAAACTAGCTTTACTGACCACTACAGTTACATAAAAGTGTTGGAATTACCTAAACAATTACTAAATATATTGTTCATAGAAAGTATTATTTCAGCATTAGCACTTTAAAATCCCTCAACAGCAGAATGGATAGCTCTGTTTTGAAACCAAACCTTAGATTCGGGAGAATACTATGATTCAGTAGGTACTAAAGGTGACACACAAGCACCACCCTTGCAGTCTCAGCATCCTCACTGGCCTCCTTATTGGCAGACTTTACACAGAGGCCAAGGACTGAGAAAATCTGGATGGGGGGCCTTCTCCCACATCCCTATCCTTCTTTTCTAACATGGGTCTCTGTGCTCCCAGGTAGTGCCAGAGCCTTGACCACAAACCACCCTTTTATTGAGTTGAAGAAAACCTTTGCGCTGAGGTTTACTGTACAAAACTCTGCAAAATTTAAATCACTGCCACGTTCTCTAGAAGATTTAAATTTAGCCCCTCAAGGGATGAGGGGAAGGAGAAAGGAGAAGGAAAGATTCCAGCATTATGGTTGTGAAGCAAGTACAAAACAGTGTGGTGAGCTCCACCTATGCAGGTAGTGTGAAACAAACACACCGAGAGGATGGAAAAGAATTTCATCTCGGGGAGCATTAATTTTGAAGCTGCAATGACACTAGTTTATGCTTTATTTTATTACTCTGAAAAGTATCACAAAGGTATGAATAACAACACATTTTTGCACCACAAGTGGGTGGACTCCCCACCCCCCACACTCAATCACAGTTGGGCAGCAGGGAATTTGAGGAAAAGAAGAGCCAAACTGAAAGGTGTGCATTCAAGTTCCAGAAAAATTCCCAAATCCACTGTCTGACTAAAAGCTGTAAGATTCCAGTAGGACACATACATCTTGACCATCCCTTTGTCTGCAGAGGGCAGTGTCTCATGTTTTGCATTTTAAATGGCTGAAACTCTAAACCTAAATTATTTATTAACAGTTTAAAAATTTCCTCTTTTACATGAAAGGAACATTTAAGACAGTCTCAGGAGAAGAACTGAACTAAAACAGACACTAATAATCATGGGTAGAATTACTGCAGTGGAAAAGATAAAAAGGGATCTAAGGTTTCTCTTCCCCAAACATATCCCAACATCAACATATATTAAGGGGTTATGAATGAAGCTGGAGCTCTGGCTGCCCTTACAAAGCTCTCCTCAATATCCAAGCCTATTACTTTGCACAAAGACATAAATCCACTGACCCTTTTATGTCACCTGTACAGCTGATGTACTGCACCCTTCAGTGTTGAATCTTGGTTCAAATACATGCCTAAAACTGAGCGGGCATGTGAGATATACCACCCACAGATCTGTTAATAAATGTGCAGTAGATGTGACACTGATGGACATTAGTGGTGACCTGGCAGTGCTGAGTTAACAGGTGGACTTAATGATCAGAGGTCTCTTCCAACCAAAACAGTTCTATGATTGTATGATTCAAAGCTGTGCTAGGAAGCAGGGGCAGGCAGCAGCTCTGGTGGAATGACTGTGACCCAGCAGTAGCCTGGACTGGCTCACCTATTGCTCTGATACCTGTAAATACAAACTATGCCATTTAAGAGCGCTGAAGACAATAACAGGATTTCCATTTGTTCTACATTACTATAATTAGAGCTTCCGGATCTCGGTTTCCACTAAGAACAGCAGCAAAGATGGTAAGGTGGAAGAGACTCAGAGCAGATGGGCCAGATAGGAAGAAAGTCTGGAGAGAAAGCTCAGTGGTTCTGGTGAAAAGGAGGTGTGTTCTTTTATTGCTTACACCATTATCAGGTGCTTATACATATCCAGTCTATAAACATTATAATCACATGTGAAACACAGCTTTTGTCACGCTACAGTACTTCAACTTAGCAGCAAATTATTAGATACACCACAAAAAAAGAGTTCCCCAGCACAGCAAGTGATATTACACAGAAGTAAATAATATGCAACTGCTAAATATAGCCACTCTGTCTTCTACATTTTCCAGCCCAAGACATTTTTGCAGCATCTTGAACACACTAGCTGTCCTGTATTGATTGTGATGTTCAAAACTAGTGACAGGTGCAGAGCTCTCAATATGGCACTTTTCCCTCACCCCATCCCACCCACATTCAGATCCTATAGCTTCAGCTTGTAAAACTACAGTTATCCTCTTTGTCTAAATGCACATGCACAGGAAGTCCATGGAACAGGCGGCCAACAAGCAGATGATAAAATTAAAAAAGATTTGAAATGCTAAGAAACTGTGCCAGAATTATACACTGCATCTAAATACAGGTTTTAAGGGAACATCACTGGAGTACTTCTGCAGATAAGCATATCTTTTATTTTAATTAAAAAAAGAAAAAAAACCCTACTTTGAGTGAGCCTACTTCTATTTGAAGGACCTACATTTTATTAACACATCTTATGATTTTCTGTTTCTTTGCTTAAAGACAATAGAATGGGGAAGAAAAAAAAAATAAAGGCTGATATAATTTACATTCGGGTCACTGACTTTCTTGATTGTGGCTCCAAACACCAAGTCCTAGAGAAGGAAAAAGAGTCGCCCAAGCCCCACACTGCTCTGCAGAAGAACTTCCTCCTGTTACCTACATTCACTTTTACCAGTGAAGCTGCAGAGATTTAGCAGTGTTACAGTAATAAGATATCCCAAGGAAGAAATAAAAAAAAGTTCAACTAACATAAAAATTGAAAACTGCAACTTTAAAAAAATATATTACTGATTTCTAAGTAAGTATGCAGGGAAACTGCCATACATTTACATAGACATATATGTGTCTAACATAAAGTAACAATCTATTTCAGTTTTCTGCATGTCCAGCATTAATCCATTATGATGCTTTGTGGTATGGATGGTAGGAATTAAAGTGAAACAATTCAGAATTTAAAAGAAAGATACGCTATTTAGATGAGGATACTCCAACACAATTTGCCCTGTAACCCATATATGTATAAGAGCAGCATACACTTGTACAGATTCTGGCAATTACAAAGGTTTGTTTCAAAAAAACGCCACATTTCATGCAATCTAAACACAGTAATTGTCACTATCTCACAATCTACACTGTGATTTCAATTATGAACAACAAAGGGACTGCTCATGAGAACTGAACCGAGAGGGTAAATTGCACTCCTCATAATAGTAACAAACCTGTGTTCATTAACGTGTTTGTTTTTAAAAGGTGTTTGTTGAATTATTACAAACATCTTACAGACTGGTAAAAGAAGAAAAATGTACTGGGTGCGGCGCTAATCTTTCATTTGTAAGACTTGTCTTCAGGGAAATCAGTTTCATATTCTTTACAGCCACGTGACTTTATCAGAAAACCACAGTGCACAAATTTGGCATAATTAGCAGGACCTTCTTAAATACAGCCCAGAAGAAAGCTCTGAGGGAAACAAACACATTTCACATCATTAGGGAAAGTCAAAGCCGAAGTGGAGGTACCAGCCTCTGCACAGAACAGCAGAAATTCTACCTATTTTTAGCTCACAATTCCAATAAGAAAACAGCTGGGAGTCTAATGAAATTATCTTAGTGACAAATTTAATGGACTGAACACTAAAGTTACTATTTTTAAATAAAGTTCCTAATTATCTTTCAAAACAAGAAGCAATTAAGCAGCAGTGGAGTTACGGCTTCCCAAGCGTCTGCTAAGGCTTGGCTCGAATCAGACTGAAACTGGGAAACAGCTCAGCACCTTTCTGATCCTAAAAACTGGTCGAGGAGGAGGCTCAGGGTTTGGTTGTTTTTTTGTTTCATTTTCCTCCAACCCCCACCCCCCCCTTTTTTTGTTTTGTTTTGTTTGTTTGTTTAACACCCCCCCCCCCCGTGTGTGTGTGTTTTATTTGTTTTTGCTGCGTTTTTTTTTTGTTGGGTTTTTTTTTGTGTTTGTTTGTTTTTTGTTGTTGTGTTATTGTTTGTTTGTTTAATGAAAGCAGTCCTGCCTTGCCCTATTTTTACCTTCCCATTTCCCAGTCACCCTCCTTATGAGCAGGACATGGCTCTGTGCAGATGCACAGTTTGCAACCTGCCCATGTGAGAAGGTGGAGAGGGAAACAAAAACAGAGCTTGTACCATCTGAAGATAGCAGGTGAAAAAGGGTAACAAGCTGCTTGGATCTTAGTCATTCAGCTCTGGGGAAGAGAGGTAGTCAGGGAAGCACTCCAGAGGTAATGGTGTAGGATCTCACCCAGCAAAGAGCTCTGAAAGAGCCCAGAGGAATTCACAACAGGGAGCATATAGATATTTGCAAATTTACTGAATGAGCCACATAAATCACAATAAAATGAATTATAATCTGACATGTTCTTCTCTAAATAGCTCTTAAAAGCTAGACATTTTAATTTGATAACAATTTAACTTGATAACACACTGTGACAATAACGAGTACGTTATACTTGTAACCTCACATAAGACTATTCCACACTTCATAAATACTATGAGCCTTATTTTTGAAACAAACTTTTAAGACTAGAGGTACAGAATTAGATTTATCATTGAAAATACACAGATAACATACTAATACTTGCATTTTAATGTGACATAGGAGGATCCTAGAGTCTGGAATGCCCATTTGGGAAATATATCATCTATGTTGGTAAGACAGAAGATCTCTACATCCATCCTCTCAGCCCTTGACAGAAGCATCAAGGTTCTTGATGCCACTGCAATACCTCCTGGCATTAACACCATGAAAGACTGAACAATACGATCCTCCACTCATCTGATTTTCATTTAAAACCTCACACCATCCAAAGTCATCCAAGAGTTTTTGAAGGCATGAGCTTTCTTGAAGAAGAGATGCATCACACCACCAATTTACAAAGAAGGAAAGCAAGTTTCACTCAAGCCTGGCCTTTGATAACAAAATGTGTGGATTCTAAAGCAGTTCAGCTTTTTGGAATAGAGGTGAACAGTGGGGTCTTCCAGCAGAAATGGTGAAGAGAAGCCATTTAGGCCGAACAAAAAAAAAAACCCCTGAGACTGTACACCTTAACTGCAAAACCTGTTTTCAGGGCATATATACTGATAGAGCTAATGAAAACACCAAAATAAAATAACAATCAGTAGACTTGAGCAAGACTGATTCACTCTTGAGAATCAATTTGGTGAAAGAATATCCAGAGAACAGATACAATAGAGAACAGATACAATGTTTATGAAGCTATGTAGAAAGATTGCCCTGCCAGATATGAAGCTTCCAGATGCCTAATTTTTCCACACATGATTTTATAAATCTTAAATGAGTAACTAAAATTAAATGAGTAATTAAAATCCAACTGAGATACCTTAATAACAAAAGTGGTGGACAGTGTGTTCCAGACGTGATCTTCAGCAACTTTGCAAGTACTACCAATACTGGCAATATGTGAACAAAAATGGCCAATGAAGACAGCTCACGGGGATTTTGCAGGTATATTGCTATTTTCATTTAATGATAAAAAAGCTCAGGCTTCAGAAGGTTTGGGTGGGGTGGTTTTCTTAGTTTGTAGTTTGTTTGGTTTTTTTTGTTTGTTTGTTTTTGTTTTGTTTGGTTTTTTTTCTGTTTTTTTTTTTTTTTTTTTTTTGTTTTTTTTTTTTTTTTTTTTTTTTTTTTTTTTTTTTTTTTTTTTTTTTTTATTTTTT
>JANIJG010011741.1:44205-55056 GCA_024611175.1 Megaceryle torquata | reverse complement strand
TGGTCCTGCCACACGGCACCAGGGAGAAGAGGCTGTCCCCTCCTCCCTCCAACCTCCTTTCAGGCAGCCGTAGAGAGAGAGAAGATCTCCCCTCAGCCCCCTCTCCTCCAGAGTATACAGCCCCGGGTCCCTCAGCCACTCCTCACAGGACTTGCCCTTCCCAAGTCTTGTTGCAAAAACCCAGATTCTCTCTCCTCCCCAATACACCTACACTAACCACAATTCTGAAATAATATTTAAGAAAAAGAATAACATAAGAGATCCTCAGCATCCCGTTTGAGTCATGGAACGTAGCCTGGGGCTACTCTCAGGGAAGGCAAGTAAAACCACAAGATTTGTTATATATTTAGGTAAATCAGGGACTTCAGAGGCTACTGGGAAAATCAAGCTAGCAACAGTTGGTGTTTTGTCTTGGTGTTGTTGGGGTTTTTTTTTGTTTGGTTGGTTGCCTTTTTTTTTTTTTGCTTTTCTTTTTTGAGCTAAATAGGTCTAATTTGTATGAGATCGCTAAAAATAATTAGTTAGGAAACAAATTAACCAGAAGTAGCAGGCAAATTTCCTGAAAAGAAATAGCCAGAAAACTAGTCTTTACATGTCTTGATCTTGTTTCTGTAACACTGATTCATTTCCTGGCACATTCTAATATAACAGACTCTACAGCAGCATCAACATCAGTTTCTCTTGCACTATAAAATGGAACTCCTAATGAAACAGCTAAAATAAAGAATACTAAATAACAGTTTGGTTTGTGATGACATTCACCAATAAACAGGATTCAAATGTTAGGTTCCAAATGATCCATAGTATTTGCATAGTGCTTTTTTATTATCTTGCCCTATACATACTTAGAACTGAAAAAAACACTCGAGTTCTGTCATTTTCCATTAAAAAAAAAAGCTGCAACTACACAATACACACCCAAGATCCTGTTTAAACTACAGCTGAAGCTGTGTAAAGCAACAAAAGTCAACACAAGTGATGACAGCATGGCATCACCAAGGAAGGTGAGAAGTGAATTCTTCCTAAGAATTATGTCAGGATTGTAGCATTTATTTACCATGAGAGCAGACTTTACACGCTTCCAAGTGCTAACATAACCCTGAAGAGGGAGAAATCCTTGCGTAGAACATTTAGGGAAAATGATGTCTACACAAATCTGAACAGAACAAACAGGGCTTGACTTTAATGTGTTCAGGATGGGCAAGGGCACAGCCTGAATTCTGGGCACTGACTGAGAACTTCTGAGAAACTGTGAAAGACTCTGAGAAAATCCCCTGTTTGGGTAAAACCTCTCTGGTCTTCAATAACTGAAGTATCAAGGACCGTGACCTGCTGATGATGAGGAAGTGTCACCTCTCATCTGTCACACTGTGATACTTAGAAAATTGTATTTATGTAAAAAAATAATATATGTATTTTGGTATTAATGTTTTATTCATTAGATGACACTTTCTCCACCTGCTGAAAGTTTCCCAAGACAAGGACACAATAGGCAATGTTTGTAAATTGCTTGTATTGGCTTACAGGAATAAATACAAACCTCTAGAGGAAAAAACCCATCAGTGGAAATCACCATGTAAAAGGGATGATTGGAAAACAATACTTTGTTCTAGAAGGATCTTACTGACACAATTCTGGATTAGAGAATGGGCAATGCAGAGTCTAATCAACTTAAAAAACTACTTGTATTAGAAAATTTCAGTAAATTGAATAAATGAAAGCAGGTCAACAATAGTTTTAAGAAAAGTCAAACCAAATAAATTGTTAAAGAATTTGGAGGTTGAGCATTTTTGTTGTTAAAAAAAAAAATCCTCAAGCAACAAACCCTAGGCCTGGGAAAAAAGAAAGGAACTAAGATCAGCTTTTGTGAGGCATTTTAAAAGGACAAAATAATAGCAGAAAATGAACGAGAAAAATCAGACACACTGTCTATGAGGTTTTGTTCCCTACAGATACATAAATACTCAAGAGACTTCAAAAAAAAATGTTTATGAAGCAATGTTTTATAAGCATTAGGACGTTGGCAGGGAAAAAACACTGGCACAGTTCTTGTCATGATGCCACCATGTTCACAGGAACCTTAGTATGGACATGCAACATTACCTTTTCTTTGCAAAATATAATATAGGGTGGATCTATCATTAGAACAGGTTATTCACTAACTCCACTAAAATTCAATGTGATTATAAAAAAAATACCTTACCTACCAAAAGGTGTGTACAACCATTACACAATGTTGTGGTTAAAACTGGGATTCAATTCCTGGGCAAAGTTCACTGTCCCATGGAGTAGCACATTTCGTAATGTTTCAAGAGTTTCAAATAGGTCATCCACTTACAAACCCGATGATTAAAGGTCAAACCAAACCAGCTTCTAACTGTAAAACTGTATCTTGGAGGACGTTTGTTTCCTCATACATTCAGCTTTTAAAAACAACATTGACCATTGGTCTCAAACCCCCTTACTAACCTACTGTGCAAGGCTGGGGGGGCAGCACATGAACTTTACTTTCCTGACAGTCAGGCAGTTCTGCTGCATTCCACTAACAAACCACATCGGAACAAGACAAGGTCACAGGACGGCAGGGCAGCACCGTGCATTCCAAGACAAACTGCACAAGCTGATTTTCTCCTTCCAGGATAGGTAAATACACAGCAAACTGATTTATTTTTCATTACTCATATCTGACATCACGTGATTAATATTGACTGTAAGGCCACAAGGAGAAGGAAACTGATGGCATCTTGTCATTCTCTCTGGGTTTGGGCAGAGATACTAGAATGTGTTAGATTTGTCAAATCAGACAGTTTAATAAGCCACTTACTTGAACAGGGAAACATCTGCATTCCTAATGGTGTGAACAAGTGTTAATTATTGCTTGCTATTTTAGGGAAGATATGCCAATGATATCACAAAGGAAACGCATACCTACAAATAGTTGAAGATATTCTCCAGTTACTGGCATGTGTCCAGAGCCGAATACAAAACTCTTTGGGAGAGGCCAGAGTACTCAGCACTTCCCCTGAGTCAGAAGTATTTTCAGCACTCATTCAGTCTCATTATCAATAGTTTTTCGTGCTTAGAAAAGAATTAGGCCAAAATATTTTGTGTTTCTGCTTATAGTGTCTTCACATTTTCAGTAGACAAATTAAACTGGATATGGCTACAATGGGAAGGGAATTTTATTTAAGAAACTTCTGTGAAGTTTGAACTTTCATTTTTTCCCTTTCAGAGTTTCAAAACATCACAGTGAGAAATATGCCAACACACAATTCCATACCCGTAATCTACAAAGCATCTTTGGTTAACAGGCATCACTAGCATATCATCATGCTATTTCTTTCTTCACTATTATATAAAATATAAATTTGTATTTGTGAATAGTTAATATAATATAAATTATTAATATTTCTGTTCTTCACTACTTTCACAAGAAGCTTAAGCACTACAAAAGCTTTATCTGTTGATACTAGAACACTGCTCAGTTTTAATCCTTTCATGCAACTCATATTTGAAGCACATCACACTCATTGGGGAGGAAGAACTCACTTTTGGTGAAAGCAGTAAGATGGAAGTTGGCAGATACAGACCCTACTCCCCATTTCATCAAGATTCCTCTGCAATTTTAAACCAAGTAATGAATGCTCCTCTGCTACTTCAGAATATACTCATACACAGAAAGAAGGCAATTCATTAATGGATTAAACTTACTGATAGCATAAAAGGCTCACAAAGAAGTCTTCTGTAACATTCCAGCTCTCTCTTGGGGCAGTAGAGAGCGGTAATAGAAGCATTTCAACCATCAGCTATTTTTGTAGACCTCTGGCTAAGAAGGAAGGTTTAATAAAACTCTGAGAAATTTCCTTTGAGCCTTAAATAAGGGTTTGGAAAATGTCTTTCATACTATGTCATTAAGTTGCTTTTTGTGTAATGAATACATAATAAACTTAAAACAAAGAGTCAAACCAAGAGACCTTATTACCTTATGCAGTGCTAAGAGCAAATGCCATTTCAAACAATGGGTTGAACCCGGGACCATACTGCAACTTTGCTGCCCCCTTTCAGGTTGGAAACAAAAAGCCTATTTTTGCCAGCAGCTTCCATCAACAGAAAAAGGTAAAAGATAAATAGTTCCTCCTCATTCTAAATCCAGACAAATGCCAAGGACGGATCGCTAATCATCTTACAATCTTTCTGAAAGGAAGTTATAAAGCGTTTGTAGACTTGTAATATAGTGTACCTGAAGAAATCAAACCCACATACATTTAAAATAGATTAATTAAAAGTTCTGTTTATTTGCTGCGATTTTTTTTAAGACTGAAAACCTACACGGTTCCTGGGAACTTAAGAAATCTTGAATTTTACTTGAACACTGACGAAGTGTCATGTACTCTCCAGAGGCAGGTTGAAAACTGACAACCTGCTGCTTCTCTGAACAGCAGGACTCACCAGAAGAAATGTTTGTGTTCAGAAACCATGATACCCTTAACAGCTCCAGTCAGCTTGGGGCAAAACAGGATGAAAACTTGGAGTCACACATGCAGCAAACACCTGTTCATCCACACACCTTCATGCCCACATGAGCTCTTACCAATTTCCACTGGAGTTTGATAAGGGAAAAGGCCTGTGTTTGTGTATCTCTCACGAGATTTGGGACCTGATGTTTTGTAAAATCAATCATAACTCCATAAACTCTGTAATGCTGCTCCTCCTATCATAAACTGCGTAACACTCCCTGTGTGCTCTGTTCTGTGTTAGAGTATCCCTGTTGGGAAGTCACAGATGGCTGCATGTAAAAAGTTAACTTTGCACAACATAGCCATACTAAAATATACTGTATTTGGTAGTGGAATAATGAAAAACAACTTTAAATGTAGCATGGAGGGACATGTGCAAAAAGAATATTCCACAGAATCAATATGTATTAATCACAGTATTTTTCACTGTTTTCTTTTTAGCTAATTCCATGCTCAGGTAAGTTCATACTTTATTCATCTGACATGATGCAAATGAAATTAAAATACCAAAGTCATGTTCACCATCACATTTCCAAGTCTTTGTATGTTGCAGAACTTTTAAGCCTGAAGGCATTTTTTATTATCCACCCAAAAAAAAACGTCCACAGGGTAATCAGCACATTTACATGTTGCTTAGTCTGCATATAGCCTCTCACGCTCAAGTCACTGCAATACCAGGCAGGCTCACAGGTAAAATTTTATTTCATCTATGCATACACCAATATTCTGTGATAGTCTCTTACTGTGATTAAAACCAGAAAATGCTTAAGAATTTCTACATTGAATTTATGCTTATTTCCTGTTTAATTCAGCTGTGGCTCTTCTATTTCAATAGAAATTGAATTAATCTGTTCTTATTCTTTAAGACTGCTCTGAGGAAAACAAAGATGTATCAAGAGAAATTAAGTCATGATTTCTTCAAATTAATTTCTAAACATGAATTTATGAATCTATAAATATGGTATGGCAGGAATTTACAAGATAAAAATACAAGCGCAGAATAAAGCATTAACATTTAATTCTAATCAAATAAATAAAGCAAAATATAGGCTGAGTTTTTGTATTATATAAACAACTGCACTACAGAAAAGATTTGCAGATGTCATTGTCTAAAGTTGAAGATCGCAGATTCTCCAATTTAAGGAAATACTTTATGGTATTTCAGCAGAACTATGTGAACACCTCAGTGAATTCAAAGGGCACATTCCTTTCATTTCCTAGCCCACAATATCTTCATGCACAGAATATGTTTTATTCTACTGCATGTAACAAACTGAAGCATAAGAAATAATAGCATCCTCATTTTCACTGCAGTTAGAAACTGCTGTTACTGTCAATAAAATCTGGATTAGCAGAAGGTGGGACAAGAGTTGTTCCTGCAGGTGCTGCCACATTTAAAATAAAATCAGGTGTAGCAAGAAGTACTGCAGCAAACAAATCAAGGGACTAATCACTATATGGAAAAGCAAGGCTAATGAGTAAAGCTGCTTAGCTCTCACACTTCATGTCATTTCTGCTTACAGAAGTCAGAAGGGAGAGTGGCTTTTTTTTTTTTTTTTTTTCCTTTTTTAAATACACACGTACTCATTATTGAGGCCAAATTTAAAAGGCAAGGTACTATAAGATATCTGCTCTTCTGAAAGACTGGCCTAAGTATGTATGTAATTTTACTGAATACTGGCTTAACAATTTATGAAAATCCTCCTATAGAGATGCTGCTAGTTGATAGCTTTCTGCTTTCTGCAGGGGAAAAAAAAAAAGAAAAATTCTCAAACTCTTTCCTACCAATTAGAAGTTGGGAAGAAGAAAAACTCTAAAAGAAGGTGAAAACTAGGGGACTTAAACTTTAATTGAGGAAATGAGGTCAAATAAACAAATCAACAAAAATATGCAGCCTTCATTACAAGACAAAAAGATAAACCCAATTTTATATTCAAGTAAAAATATGAACTCCTGACTTAAATTCACAAAATCAAACCCATTATGCAGAAAACCTAAATTGGCATTTTCCAAAGCTTCATGCTAATTTGGTGGCATCCATTAAATAAGGTGATTTCCTGATACATACAGTCTGTGTTACTTTTGCTAAACAGACTGAATATTGTATGAATAGATGTAAGCAGTTGTACAACTTAATACATTTTAAAACAATTGTTATTTTATTTCATCACCAGCCAGGCTGTGTCACTTTCTTATCTGCTACATTTTCTTTTTGTCCATGACCTTTGTTTTAGATGGGACACCAAAGTTCTATTTAAATAATGAAGAATATCAACATATTAACTTTACTTAATAAAGATTTCTAAATGGATGCATAAAGGATAGCAAATTTAAAAGCTTATCAAAATACATTTTTTAAAAAGAAGCTATTTTTTGCACAGTTGATGAATTAAGCAATGGTTTTCCATCACCACAGCGTTCTGCTTTGTGGAAGCAATGAGTTTGTACTTTTCAAGGATATTTTTATTTTTTTCCAGTTTTAATATTTTACTATTTCCTATTTTTTATGTTTGGATGGTATAGCAAGCTAAATGGCAGTGATTAATTTTTCTACAAGATGCTACAAATGGTCTCTTCATTTCAAAACAGCCCAGGTTCCTGGTCAGTGCTTTGATTTCTGGAAAAGTTTAGCCATCAAAACATACAGCACAAATATTTTTTACTTAGCTTTACACTTAGGTGTGAAAAGAAGTAACTTCCCCTATCAAAGTTTATTTGCTACATATGCACACACTTTTTTTCTAACTATATATTTTACTAAAGAATTACTTTTAAAAAATAAATAAATGAAGGCCTCTGCAAGTGAGAAGTGCCCTCTGCATAAATTATGCACACTCCTACAGAAATCCCCAAGACATTATTTCATGGAGCAAAAGAACCAGCACAAGTAAAATGCATGAGATTGAAAACAGTTTGGGCTGAATTCACCCACCAGCTGCTAAGGGATGGAGACACCCCCAAATCCCAGCACACACCTGCCAGGGTGCGGCTCCCAGCACAGCTACAGTGGCCGCGTGGGATCACCGCAGAAGTCCTGCGCAGCCAAAAGCTCACTGTTCCAGGTAACGGTGACTATGAAAACTGCTGTCAAAAAAGACTGCCACGGGGAATTTGCTTGGGAATAGAAAAATGGAAGTTTTGTAATAGTATTTGCTTTTACTTATTAAAATAATGCCTAATCTCCAAATAAATCAGATACTACTTTATGCCTTATACTCAATATATTTTGAATTATTAATGAAAAAAAAAGTGTCAACACAGTATTTCTAAGCGTGATGCAATGGGCTAGTTCACAGCCTAATTAAAATGTAGGATACTGCAGACTTCAGTGGAAATTAGGAAAGCTTTACAAATTATTAGCAATATCTAGCAAATTCTGACATTGGTAACCTGTTTACTCAAAGTGATTTTTCTATCAGGCACCTTATCCATGTGGACAAAAATTAGAAATTGCAGGAGATTCATTTGCAAATCATTACCAGTTATACATGTTTTAATTATGAGAAACAGAAATGAAGTAGCTGCCTACCTCAGAGTCCCTATACTAAAAGGAGGCTTCACAAGAACCGTTTAATTAATCTGTACTCAAGAGTTTATTTCTGCTATTAAAGGATATGAAAACCAGCTTTATTTAAGTCCTGGTAAACTCTGATCAGGTAAACTCAATTGGATTATCTAGTAGTCCATTTAGAAGGAGCTGCTCTGAGTCAATAAGATAATGGAGATTTAAAGAAGAGTAAGTAAAGATTATTTAAGAGGATCTAGTACTACATCATTCTGCTGATACTCTAATACTTCCCATTCCTTTCTAACAACATTAACATTCTTGAGTTAAAAGTCCTTCACATAGTCACATTTTCTACCAAATTTAACACCTCAAGATGCATCTGTAATTTATATGTATTATCACTATTTTATAGATAAGAAGATATATGGGGAATTAAAAAAAAAAGTATATACAACATTGAGGGAACTTGTTCAAAATCATAAAGAGAGTCTGGACAAAAAACAGCTATCCAGACTGCATACAGTCAGACACCCAAGAAATCAGGCTCTGCCTCCTGCCTCCCACGTCTCCCAGCTTCCCATGGGTATACCCACCAGAGAAAATGTTTTTCCTACTTCCACACCCCAAAAATCTATGACATTTGAGATAGCCTCACGGGAAATGTCCCCCATTAGAGTATGTTTGTCATTACATTATAGAGCTAGTGATGCTGTCAAACCAGAACAGCTCTCCTCCTTTTCCATGATGTATTTAGACAGGAATAATAATATATCTATCATTATACACATCAGGGTGATTATCCACAGGGACAGGTAATTTTGTTCTGTTACCTACATATTAAAAGAACACTTTTGGCAGCAAAGAGATCCCAGTTCCTATATTTTCTTATTAAGGCCATATTCTCTTGTTACTTTCTTTAAGAATTTTGTGTCAAAACCATTTCCAAGACTTCTACCCCCACCTCTGACCCTGCTGCACAATAAAGCATTACACAATTTGTACCACCTCATTTGTACCACACTGCCTTCAGGCCACGTCGTAAACCAGACCTCAAAGCTGATTCCTGCAAATATAACCTCCCCAAAATAGAAGAGAGAAAGAGTAAGGATTACCAGGGTTATTTTTAACCTGGATCGGTTCAACAGTCTGATTTACACTGGGGACCCAGTGGAGGTTTTTTTGGCACAAGTGAGGGTGGCACATCATGGTGTGGAGGAGAGGGAAGGGATGGCTGTGGGCAGAGGGGATGCTAAGCTGGCTTTGAGGCTGAAGCCAGACTGTGGTAAAGCTTGGCCTCAAGGACACAACTCAGAAACCATAATAAAACTTTTCAGCAGCACTGGTAGTGGAAGATTCAAACTGCAATGAAGCAGTGTAATAAAAAAATCAACTGGGACCAAAAAACTGCAGACAATTTCACCAACACCCTAAAAATAACTGCATCTCTTCAAAACATGTCTTTACCTAGACCTACAGAGCCATAGCCTGGACTGATTCCCCAATTATTTTGTAATTCAATAACCAACATTCTGATTCCCTAAGTTTTTGAATACCATTTTCTGAAATTGTGGTAGTTTCAAGAGACATCCTTCTCAGCTGAGTCCAGATCAATTAAAAATAGGTAGTTGTAAATATTGCTCTGCTATTTTGAATATTTCCCTAAAATCAAAGAATTATAAAGGGACTGTGACTGAAAACAAATAGGTTTTATTTGGCAGCTTGATTCAAATTGGTTAATTGTGGCAAGAGAAATTTCATAGAATGAGAACATTTTCTTTCCTCTTCTAAAAGAGATGAGAAGGCCATCTGTTCTAGTTAGTGCTAGGAATGAAGAAAACATCCTAACCACGCTCTAGTATACAGAATAGGAATAAAAAGATCACCTCTGTCATCCATCTAACCCAACATAACCCTGTATTTGAAACAGATAGCTAGTCAGAATTATTGAAAATACTTCCGAGGTCAATTTTTTACACTGAAAACAAACAGTTGTGTTGAGCTAAAAATGTATCAAAGAACAATAGTGATAGAAATACCATTTGGAAGCCTCAGCTATGAACACCATTTAGTTGTTTGTTTGGGTTTTTTTCTTCTTTTTAACTGATGAAATAGTTGTAAAAACAGGATAAAATTTTGATTTGTGAGGTCTTTGTTCTCACACAACACATTGATCCTGTAAAACATCTATTCATCTGATTAGATGGAAAATTAAAAGAGCGTAATTTACTCCTACAAAGCCTAGCTAGTCTGAGATGACTAAAAAAGCAGCTCTAGCACTATCTGTGGCAAGCTTGCAAATGTCCTGCTCAAGCAAACCAACTATTCTACTTGTTTCATTAGCCTCAATGATGAGCATAGTTAATTTTGTAATTTCTAAATCACTTAAATCTTTTTCTTTCTGAAGAATATTACGAATCATAATATAATCTTAAAAGACAAGCCCAGCAGCAGTAATTGCACGTATGCCTTCAGATCTGGACCAATACGTCAACACACAAATTTCTATTTAATTTCTAAGGCTTTAACTAATGTACATTCACAATCAGCTTGATTATTAAAATTAAATCCTTCAGCTATCTCAGATTAATTGTTTGATTAAGTTGGGGATTTTCTTACTTAAACTTTCTTTTCCTTTACTTAAAGTCATCCTGCTGACCAGTGACCATTTAATCACAGGATAAAAACCCAACTTGAATAGAGACAATGATAATGGTCCACCTTAAATGATAATCTTTCATTAAAAATTGGTAGCGTTCTGCTTTCAGTACTTCACTACGGAAAGCATCATCTCGCTGTCATTCTCAGTGTTCATTCAAACCAGCAAGG
>JANIJG010011741.1:30983-44105 GCA_024611175.1 Megaceryle torquata | reverse complement strand
AGGATAAAAACCCAACTTGAATAGAGACAATGATAATGGTCCACCTTAAATGATAATCTTTCATTAAAAATTGGTAGTGCACTGTTTCAGAATAAACAGCGTTCTGCTTTCAGTACTTCACTACGGAAAGCATCATCTCGCTGTCATTCTCAGTGTTCATTCAAACCAGCAAGGACAGACTTTGTTTGCAAGACTTAAGTCATTTAATGTCATGTCTTTTCAGTAAGAATAAAACCAGAATACTACGTACAATATTTACCAGTGTGCCTTGTATTAACACTAGAATATATGGACCTGATTAGACTTTTTCTATCTCTATTCTTCTCCTCTCTAAGAATAGGCTGTGCAAAGAAGCCTCACAATAAGGATTGAGTTTACCCCTAAAAGAAGCAAGTTATTTTCCAAAACTAAATCAGAACAGCAAGAAATCTGATTGCTTAATACCAAATGTGCTGAATTAACAGCTGTCCATCATACTATATTTTCAGTTTTAGAGGGAATGGTCAGCCTAGCATTGCACTGTGATGACATTACGTTTAGCTTGAGTTGTTTTTTTCCCCTTTATCGATTCAATACAATATGCTCTATACAAATGACATATTTCTGATAAGTCAAAAACTGCAAAGCAAACAGATGGAGAAACAAGCTAAGAATTAGACTATCAGAATACAAAAGATGGTCTTGGAATCCTAGATATGTAGAGGCAGACCTTATACTATCACCAGACTGGAAACCTCCTACATTCTTCCTTTACATTATTCTGCCTTTCACATTACACTGAACCTTGCTGTTAATAAGCTTGAGTTTAGCTTCACCTGTACAAGATGTAGTTTTAAATGTAGATTTTGGTGTGTCCTTTAAATTTCTTTTAAAAATAGTCCTTCATGTACAGCAGAAGGATGAGACCTCTTATGTTCTAAAGATGTCCTGTAGTTGTAGAAGCAATTACACAGTCCTAGTGCTATCCTCTGTGTGCCTCTGTACTGTCTTCTGGAGAGCTTTCCAAATTCATGTTTAAAAAAGATGAATTGGCATTTAAAGCGAAACAAACCAGACTTCTGTTTCACAAGAGTGCGGTGTTAAGTACTCAGAACCCTCAAAGAATATCTCCTAGGTACATGTATATTCTTTCTCCCTACCTTCATGTTCTTCCTACGGCAGTGAACAGCAGCATCAAATGCTATACTGAGGAAAGTATGTCTTCGTAACAGCTTAAATACAATTCCCCATGAAGACAATGAAAGAGACAGAAAGCAAGTTCTGCAACTCAAAACAGACAGCACTGAATACAGCTAACGTTGCTAAAAGTTCTCCTCCCTTCTACTGCATTAATACACTACATAGGAAAAGGTTTAGCTGCCAGTTTCTGAAATTCTCTCACCACAGCACTGGAGAAGTAGAGAATCAAGATTTCCTCAGATATAAAGCATAACTAGCATAATGCTATCCTTTCCATTTGCAGAAAATTCTTTCTTCAAAGTACTTTTAATTAACATATAACAAAGTCAAAATTATTTTTATAGAGATACCCAAGGATCATGTATTTCTGATACTATCCACTGAGACTTGGCATCTAGGGACATTCTAGATCTTAACTTGATTGAAAATATGCAATTAAAACACAGGTTCAGTTTTCAGGTACCAAAGGACTATAACCTACTTTCAGACAAACCATATACATATTAGTTTTTATAATCACTGAAGGAGCCAACAATCCTCCTTCAAAATTAGTGGTTAATGTATATCCAGTTTAAAACCTCAACCCTACAAACATTTACATTCAAAATATGCAATGAAGCTAGCAACTACTCAAAGTTATACACACGCCTAAACCTCTGTAGACTTGGGACTTAAAAATTTAAGCAAATACCTTTGCTCAGAGAAGAAAAACTAGTTTTATTGGAGTACTGTTATTCCTGAAGTTGTGTGTCATTCAACACATCAAAGACTCTACTGAACTTGAATTTTTTTATGGACCTGGTAAGTATATTTCTATTGCTTTAGACATCAAGAACTTGCTACCGCCTATCTTACCAGAACTAATACACATTCAATATTATTTTTCATGTAAAAATGTTAGTGTAACTCATACACACACTTGGCTTATTCACTTAGCACTGCACAGTTACCCCTTGCTTTTAGGGGAAAGGAAAACCAAATAAATAAATCACTGCATTCCAATGAATGAAAGAAAAAAAAAAAAAGTGACTCTCTGAGATAGAGGCAACAAGAAAAATCATGTATTTCTATACAAGGTAGGTCACAGGAACTTGTTACACCATTGTTACAGATCACAACCTGAACTATCACAAAACAATGGCTAGTAGGAGAGCTGTAGGCACACAGCCAGTTCAAGAGCACACAGGGTGGAGAGTAAAGAAACACTGTCTTTACTCTTGAATATTCTCCTAAAATTATTTTCAAAGCATAATTTTTTTTTTTGTTGTTCCCCCAGCAGGAGAGATCATCCATAAAGGGACCAAATATTCCTATAAATTATACTGACAGGAATGAAATTACTGAAGGGTCAATTCCAAAATCTCAAAATCTCAAAATCTCTAATTTATTTAAGAATCAAGATAAAATGACTAATATTACACTATGTGCTAGAGAAGAATCAGACATTCTCCTTTCCACCAACCTGTCTGTGCCTGCTTAACTTTGAAAACTACTGGATTTGAAGATTACAATGCCAGTGTTTCCAATGAATTGCTAATAGCACACAACTTCTGTGTTGTACACAAAGTATGTGGCTTTGGTTGTTTGTGGTGGTGGTTTCTTTTGTTCTTTGGTGGGGTTTTTTTGTTTGGGTTTTTTGGGTTTTTTTTTTGGTGGGGTTTTGTCTTTGTTTTTGTTTGTTTCTATTTAGGTGTTTGTTTGAGTTTGTTGTTTTGTTTTTCTTTTAATAAAGGCTGACCAAAGCAGAGATATTCCCAGAAGCAGCAGCAGTTACGACAAGTAACTGTCATTGGTTTCAGAGACCAGCTTGTTCAATTGTTTATAAATCAGAGTTATGAAAACCTTGCTGTGATGCCAACTACCCAACATCTTCCTACTATTTGCATTTGCATATTCCTTTCAAGCGTCTGGGACTGACTACTGCTGGATAGAAAATTCTGGTGTAAATGGATCATGATTTTGATACATCATCATGATTTCTATGCTGAGCCATCTGGACCAGTACACAGAGACCGAACACAAGCTTTGAAACACTTCTGTATTACTGCAAGTATAAGGTATTTCACAGTAATTAATAAAAATAATTTCTTGGTGTTTTTAAGAGTTCAGTGTTGGCAAACTATTTTCACAGGCTTCTGCTACTATAGCCTGGTTGAGATACAGTACAAATTGACCACAGTGAGTGAGCACAGAGTTATACCATCAACCAAATAATTATACTTTCTGCATTTACTCTGGGACTGCTGGCATTTTGAATGATTAACTAGGACTGAGATGACTGAGCCTTTGCAGAAAGTCTGGCCGACATAGCTGCCAGAGAACAAGTCCGAATCAACAAGAAAACTCTACTATATTCTTCGAAAAGGGAGATATACAGCATCACTAGATGCTAGCTAATCAACAGACTGCTGTGTGTATCTTCACTCCTTTTGGGCAGGGCAATTCCCAACAATATCCAAACTTTACTATCAGCACTGTCCATCTCTGCAGCTGATTATTTCAATAGAGCACAAGAAAGTAAACAAGGATCTCTATGTTCATAAAGGATCAGCTTTGAGTATTCTAGCTGTGTTACAATACACTTTATTCAATTAGTACTAACCATAGTAATTCCCAAAGAGCAGCTCACTGGTTTTTGTAAATATTTACTACAGTGCAGTGAAATCCAATCATTTGCAAAAAAGCAAGACTGCAGCCAATCTGAATTATTTACTTACCGGTGGGAAATCAAAGTCTATCTGGTTAGCTAAATTTAAGATGTAGTCGATTCGAAACTGGTTCTCTGGATTGGCTAGTTCAACTGGAGGTGCCAAATTACCCATTGCTGTCACTATTGTCTGCAAAGAAATAAACATAAAGTATTGCAGAGTGTGTCTAAATAACTAGCTTTGAATAAATAAAAACAACAGCTCATAAACTTACCTCTATAGCTTCTTTAATATTGTTTTTAATATCCTGAATTTTCATTTTCTTCTCCCTGTAATAAAAACCACATTATTAAATTTATAAGCCCTAAAAGTAAAGTATCTTTGTGAAACAGAACATGAACTTGAAAAGTATTGTCAAAACTGTATTCAAGTGCTTTCAGATCTTAAACACTTCTGTAGATACACTCAATTAAATGTCTTAACTTTTCTAATTAAAAAGTAACCGTTTATTTGTATCCAAAAATCAGTATCAAATTATGCTTCAATAAAACTTACTGCAATCTCAGACTGAGATTAAGACGTTCTGCAAAATCCAACATTTTTATTCATATGAATACAAAATACTAGGCATAAATAAAAGTTACTTAGAAAAGCATAAAGTGGACACCAATAGAGGAGGGGAAAAAAAAAAAAAAAAAAGGTAAGTAATTAAACAAGCAAAAGGAGACCAAAGAACCTCAAAGTACCAAAAAAATTACGTCACAGCAGAAAAAAGGCTAGAGCAGAGAACTCAACCTGACAGAGACATTCCAACAGTTTGGACATAAAATATAAAATAAGTAATAAAGGACTAATCTATATTTGTAAAATCACCCTTTAACTAGAAGCAGAAGAGTAGGCTACAAAACCACTTGGAACGCTCCGAGCGCTATTATTTGGGATTAACTGCAGTCAAAAAGAGTAACAGACTCAGGGAAACTAGAGTGTAACCATTGCCTCTACTGTATTTGTATGTCAAGTCTGACAATAGTTATTCTCAATGCTAAATAGTGCAATCAAATGAAATTGATGATCAAACATTTGGTATAACCAGGAATTAGCATCCTAAAGGTATTACTAGTATTGAGCCTGTAAACTGTAACAATTGCAATACACTACAACAATTTTTTTGTATTATTAATTTCTTGCTATACACAGCATAAAATTACTGCTTTGGGGTAAACCAAGTTAGCCATGTAATTACAAAAAAAACCAACAGCAACCCCCCCCCCCCCAAAAACAAAACCAAACCAAAACAAAACAAACCCAAAACCAGGTAAATTGTCTAGGGGACCTTTTAATCTTCATTACATTGTGTTTATTATACAAACTATTTTTAACTTTTTTCATTTTGAAAAACTTATATTTTCCAGCACAGTATCCTGGAGACTTCCAACTACCAACAGGTTTTTTGGTTTTTTTTTTTAAACCCTTTAAAATGTAGCATTCATACTTTCAGCTTACAGACCACAGCTTGAAAACTTCATTTTACTGAGTTAAGTACTCATATTGCAAATGAATTTTATCACTTTTTCCTTTCTATAATTACCCACAACCAAGAACCAAAACGAAAGTGAAAGCGCATTCACCAATCACAACTGAAGAACAGCGGGGGGGGAAGAAGTCCAGTTTAAACAACGAGGCAGACGCAGACGTCCGAGAATGGTGGGAATTTTGGTTATCAAATGAAAGATTAATGCAACTTTTGTAAAAGAGTCAAGGAAAACACCACTGTGCCAGCTGCACATTACGCTGCCTTTTAGATACAGACGTGGAGGATCTTACTCTACATTCTACAGCTGTAAAAGCATGACTGAAATGCAAGTGTTGCTCTTACAGATGGAAAGCAAACAGCAGTATCATATCATCTCGTTCGGGATGACTTAGCTGTGTAGAGAACACGTCTGAATCAGCAGCAGAACTCTACCAAACAGAAACATGATTATCCCTAAATGTCAGCTCCTCATCACTGACCACTACATATATTCTCAGAACTTTAAGGCAGGGCAAGAAAGGTCAGTAAAGCTTGAAGAAAGAAAATTAAATTATCAATAATGGAATGTAAATTCTTTGTTTCCCTAGACTTCTCGATCTACCTACAGACCACCTTATTCCTGAAGACTACCTGGTTTTTGCTTTAGGGAGTTGGCACCACAGATGGGAACAAGGCAGTGAGCCGTGAAAGGCCAAAAGCACTGAACTAAGGAAAATAAATAAGCCAGGAAAAAAAAAGAGGAAAAATGAAGGCCTTTTCACCCTCTTCATTCCCATCTTCAATGCTTTCTATCACCCTAAGTCTTAAGAAACAATCCATTCTACAAACCAAGTTTTACGGTAGTTGTCCAAAGGCTGTATTTTTCAATTAGCGCACATATGGTTGCAAAAACATCAGTCACTTTGTTTTTTTAAAAATTATGTTCCTCTATTAAAAAAAATGTAAATAATGGTATGAAAGCAGGAAATGTTTATCAATGACAATGTAGGGAGTTTGCCTGGCTTATTTTGTCTTCAATTTTCAGCTGGATCCAGAACTTAGTGAACACGCATCCATATCCTTGTTTGTTAATTTGTGGGTTTTTAAGCAAATTGTCGTTACATTCTCTCCCCTGGAACACTTGCAGATAACTGTCTCAAAGCATCAGCTAAGTGCACATTTACCCAACTCTTCCATACCATACAATAAAAGACAGTATTTTTATTATAGGTTTTGGTCAAACTTTCACATTTACACCTCTTCGCTGATCCTCACGCTACTACAGCAGCACTGCAAAGTGATAATGAATGTGGAGCAATGTAAAACTCCAGCAATTAACAAATGGCTTGATAACCATCATCATCTTTACAGCAAGAATACTCATAGTTCCTATTTCTGGTTTTGTTGCCATGGCCCTATAGCATGTCTGGTAAACAAGGAATCTTATTACACAGCAATGAATGTATCAAGTCATTTTGTGTTTTGTAATGTTTACTAAGCATAAATTTTCCATGACGAGATACTTTATTCTTCTGGAACTCAATGTGTTCATCAATCACTCATCCAACAGCTTACATACAACTGTAACTTCTCTTTAAAAAAAAAGGTGAAACTCATTTTATTCAGGGACTAATGACGTGCAGTAAACAACAGTTAAGCCCCACCTCTGCTGTCCCTTTGCTTTACCAGAATTGTTTTTGAGAAATCCCAGCCAGGTTGCACCTCAAATTTCCAAAAGGAATTGAAATTTATTCCCCTGAACCACAAAGACTGAATATTCAAATTAGAAACAGATTCTTGCTTGTTCCTTTCTTATTCCTGGGTGCTGGCATGACAACCAAACTATGAAAGAAAAAAGCTGGGCTCCCAAGGTGTTTTTTCCTCTGGAACAGAGTATATTGGGAATGGCACCAGGCTATCCAGGCTACCAGTGACTGATGTCTCTGCAGGCCTGTTCTGTATCTTTAGGTGCCACGGGTTAATAAGGTCATATTTTTAATCTTGTTTAAAACTTTTGCTTAGGCTGTGTAGGGTAGGCCAAACAAAGCATTAAACTCTATTAGTTGAGGATTATAAGAAAAATCCTGCTGTTTTCAATATTTAAATGGGCCAAAGCAAAGCTGCACACAGCTTTCAGGAAAACTAATGAAGTCTATTTTAGGTACTATAAAAAAGATGACATTTTAATTCAAGTAACATGAAGTCAGAGTAACATAAAAAGACAGGAAAATCAAATATACCTTGAAAACAAACCTAATCAGTTTTTAGCAAAGAACTTCACCACCTATGGCTCAGCTTTACTACTGAAGTGGCAACATTTTTGCTCAGCCTTGATCAAATCTTTTGCAATGACCAGATTGCTTTCTGATAATCTGTTCAGTAAACTAATTTAATTTTAATGTTAATTTCTGGTTTAATTTACAGACAATATGAATAACCATTACTTGGAAAAAATATTTAAATTTAAAAAGAACATTCCAGAGGTTCAAGAGTTCAGCTCACCCAGTATAAACATCTCACAGGTAGAAAAATTAAAAAAAAAAAGAAAAAAAATTTAAAAAGAAAAAAAAAAAGGTCAAAATAGAACAAGAATTAAGAAAAAAATTCAAAGAAAACAGAAAAGAACTAATAAATTCTGTGACTCCTTTATGCCATTAATTTAAATTCCTGAAAGCAAAGAAGTTTGAATTTCTGGGTCACCACTGACAAGTTAAGAAGCTGTATGCCCTGTCGCAAAGCACTGTTCAACAGTAAGTAAGCAGTTCCTGAGTAAGGACGAGATTCAAGAGAAAACATAAAAAGACCTACCTAGTTTTAAATCAGAGTGTAGTTATTGCTTCTTTATTCAGAAAAAAAAAAAAAAAGGTTTTACAAGCAGAAATGAAATGATACTTTTCTTCATGACATACAAATCCATGGTAAAATAGCTAGGAAAAAAAAAAAAATCTGAAACATGCGGAGTGCAAAGCAACAGCAATAAAATGTATTTTTTTTCCTTTAGAAGGAAAGATTGCCACAATAACATAGCACTATCATTTTAACACACATCTGTTATCTCAAGCAGTAGGAAAATTCTCCCCACATTTTCCCCAAGTCCCCTGATTATACAGGAAACTCCAAGCTTTAAATTTAGGAATATTTTAGGAACCAAACATTAGATGTGTCATAAAGAACACTGTGAAGAGGTGAATTTAATGCTCTGGGATGCATCATTTGAGTGCAAGTAAAATCACTTTGATCAAATAATACGCAACAGAAAAAGGCTTTTAATGATGGTAAATTATGATTTCCAATTAATGCCCCTATGAACATGGCCTCAAAAAGGAACATACTCTGGAACATAAATACTTACAATGTGAATGCAAAATACTGGAACATTCTTTACACACTGTGGACATAAAAGCTAGCTTCCATTTTTTGAAAGAAGTAATTTTCTTTCTCAATTTGTCTTTTACCACATGATTTCCTATGTGCAGCCTCAGCATAATAAATAATGCCACATAATGGTTTACAAGTTAATAGTGTGTATACCCAAGTGAGCCTGCCTAGAACCCCAAAGACTGTGTAGCAGCATGGGTGGAGTATACCATGTGACACAAGGACACCTACTTAAAATGACTGGCTTTGTATTACATAAAAATCCCCCCAAAGCATGTTAAAATGTCCTTTATTAGTTATGTTCCAATTTATTTTTTTAAGTTCTCAAGATGCTGTTGCAAATAATAAAAAAAGGCAGAAAGATTCTCAAACTTGTATGGCAAAATGTACGTGCCTGGAGAGTATATATAGATAATTTTAATAGGGCATATTAAAATGTAATCACATAATGTTAATACAGAGCATTAGCCTTTGTATTCTTTAAAAGGCTGTTAACAGCCTAGCTTCCATCACCTTCAGTGATCAGTATAATGCATAATTTACCTTTATTTCTGAAGCAGTGTCAGACTTCACTCCCTCTTGAACTTGCTGACACAACAACTCTTCCTAGTGAAAAGCTTCCCTTGCCGGTGTAAAGCACTGCCAGTTAAGTAAATCAATTTACAAGGGTAAGAGCCAGAATAAAAATCTTACAAAACAATTAATTTGCCTCTGGCTTTTTGTAGGAGAAAATGACATTGTTGTGTTTCAACACAGGTGCATCTCAGTTTGCTTTCAGGTATTACCAACAAATGTGAACACGCAGGGAAGTAGCCACAGGCTGTCCCCTTTCTGCTCACCTTCAAAAACCTGTCGCAACTACACACCGAAAGCAAATGAAAAGTTAATGTTTCAATTTCATTTTAAAACACAGTTCAGTTCTTTGACAGACAGTCAATGTACTTCACAGGTACATGGACTTTAAACACAGCTATTCATCGAAATACAGTGCCTTTGATGCAGTGAAACATGCTCAAATATTCCATAAAATCTGCATTAGATTTGTTTACTGCACCTTATGGAAGTTAACAAAAATGCAAACAGCATTGCCAGCCAACCCACCTCAAAAACAAAGCAGTGCAGTCAAGATCCTCAGACACAAGACCACAAGGCAAGGAAATTCAATGAAGATTTTGCTACCAATTCACATTACAAAACTTCTGCCGTACTTTACAATTCAACAATAAGATAAATTTGGTTTAGTAGCCTGGGTTTTTTCTAGCAGAACATGGCAATTATCTCAGAATATACAGCTAGAAAGGCAAACCAGACAGAGGCCAAGCTAGAGGCACTTGAAAACGGGGTGAAACAGGTTCCTAGAGTATTCAGAGTAAAGCTGAACTAATGCATCTTAGACCTATGCCTATGCTGAAGCGCCTCACTGAAAGCAACAGACCCTTCCTGTTGCTGGATGCAAAAATGTAGTTTCCCCTCCCTAATACTACACTCTTCCTCTTACACTCCCCTCTCCCACATCTATTTCACTTTGAAGATTCTTGCGTTTATCTTGCCAAGATTCTGGGTAACAACCAATTGTACCATCCAGCTACCAAAGATGATTCACTGTGAGAAGAAATAATAAAAATAAAGAGCTATGAGAGCTCCCTTTCTCTGTAAATAAGAGATTTTGAAAAAACAAAACAAAACCAAAACAAACAAACAAACAAAAGCAACCAAAACCACCAAAAAACAACACCCCACCACCCTGCAAAAAAACCACCACAGGTTGATGAATTCTGTCATATACTTTGAGTTAAAGATACAGTTAATAATTAATTCCGTTGCACAGATCTAGTTATATTCTAAAGGATTTGGGAGAACTTAATTCAAGTATCCCCTAAAGCATAGTCACTTTCGCATTCACACACAATGCAATGTATAGAATTGACTGACAGGGCTTCCACACAAGTTCTCTTTTAAACATTGGAAAAAGAACTATAAACTGCTTTACAATTGCTTGTTTTAACACATCACAATATTTACCTCTGTGAGTTGCATGCAGATCTTACTATGTGGCCATAAATAGATGAACATATGATAAGAAATATACGCGCAAAGCGATACCTTCTATTTACAGAATAACACAATCATTCTCTGAAGTTAAAAAGCAAGAAATACAAACTACTGAAGCACTGCTAAAAAACTCATCACAGCTCTGAAAGCAGACAATGTTATTACTGATGATTATTTACACTGGAGTGTTAGGGGCCAGGGGTGTGACTTGCTTCTTAAGGAACAGTACTGCAATGTAAAACTCTAAAAGGCATCCCTAAATAGAAGCCTAATTAACAAAACATTTAGGTTTATTTTACCTGTGCTCATTGTGACATCCCAGATGTAAAGGTTAAAGTGTAACTTTATTCTGCCTCCATGGCCATCTGATGCGAGGACTGGTTGTGGGCAGGTTTGGCTCTTGATGGAGTTCTAGAAGCCAGGAGGGTGGCTGGGCAGGCAGCTGATAGCTCTGTCTCTGTCCCAAAGGCTGCTCCAGCATGCAGGAGTATGGCACCCTGGTCATTCCATCTGCCCAGATGGAAGTGGACCAGAGATGCTATTCTGGCTCTAAGCCACCTTGGTGCTCCCCTTTAGCTTTGCAAATTCCCGCATAAAACCAGTTTAACTGGTTTACAGTCCCTCTATACCTCTAAGTGGCACAAGGAGATCATCACAGACCTGATACTAAGAAGCGTAATTCTGCTTATGCTGTTCCATTTACCTCAGCTAATTAACTAGCAATAGTTTAGGCAAGGAATGAAAATAGAAGTGGTCACAAAGAGCTGTGTGATGTGCAAGGTTGACAAAGGCCCTTTAATTCATACCCCACAATTAAGCACCTTTGGAAATTGCAAACTTGGTCCTTAGTTCTTCAGGCAGGCAGGCAGGCAGAGGATAACACACCAGCTTCATTTTCTTGCTCTGAAGTGCAAGTAATAAAGCATATTATGATAAAAGGTGTCCTCAAAAGTTTACCATTCTCTCTAGATGCTCATCATAAAAATAAACAAGGCTAGAGGCTCAGAGCAGGGTGTGCAATTCTTTTCCAATATGGGAGGACACTTCTCAGAACTAGGAGAAACTGAAGGATTCAAGTCAAGCCTGCTTACTTTGTAGAATTCACGATTGAGATGACAATTTCAAACTGCTGTCAGGAAGCAAAAAGCCAATGTATTCATTTATTTATTTTAGCACTGTGATTGTGCTCTTTATTAACACAGAAAAAAGGAAACACACATAGTGGCCATGAGCTTTTTGAAACCTTTATGTCCAACTGTGCAACAGCACTGCAATACAACACACACCACCTCTCAGCACATACTCTCCGCTGTTTCAAGCTGTCTGCTTGTACAGCCATCCTTCAAGGCAGATACAATCTACCAGGGTCTCCTAAATTACAGGATTAGGTCTATCAATCTCTTCACGTCCAGAAAAACTATTCATTTCAGTTTGAAAACTGAGTTACAAATATTTGATCAAGGAATGAAACAAAGAATACTTTCCTTTCACTGTGAAATGACCTGCAAAATTACGTTTTCCTGAAAATTTTGCTCTTGCTTCACTAAAAAAATAATTATCTAACATATTTCAACATTTTTCTTGTTAGTTCTTAAAAATTCAATTGAACTCTCAATGACCCAAACCCTTTGCTTTTTCCAAATGTTGAAGGGCTTAGTATTGATAGTCCAGAATAACAGTCCAAAGAGAAAAGCAGCTAAGACAGTGAATTTAGACTTTCAGCACCCAAATGACTGGGGGACAATTTGGAAAGGAACACAGGAACTGTTAGTATACAGGTGTCACATAAAGCTGACTTTAGATTTCAGTGAGATATTAATGTTCAGTGTTTTGTTCACCACGCTTTCACTGAATCAACTGTTTTCTTTACAGCTCTAAATCTGGATTTTTTACCACTGACAAAGTCTGAATCAAGGAAGAATTCCAGAGTTATCTGCAAGGATTAAGAGCTTTCAGGTACATGCAAGTTTAGTTATAAGTCTTAAAGAATTGCCTAAATGCTTACAAACTCATCAGCTGAAACTTGAACAGCCCCTACTGACCTTAGGATTTGGGAAGTTCAGGTTCACAGTCATTCTTAACAGTGTGCTGTCCTATCTAAATGGTGATTATACACTTTATTAAAATCCAGATTTCAACAGAAAGTTAGTTTTGTGACAAACATTACAGGTGCCATGTTTCCATTTAAACAATTAGCAAAACATTCCCATTGAAATCCCCGGGGGGGGGGGGGGGGGGGAACAAAATTTGGAGTTTTTTAATTACTTTTAGAGAAAAAGATTGGTAGTGTTTTTTTTATATTTCCCAAGTATTTTGATATTTATATGATGCGTAGTAGATATGGGATTTTTG